>JABAJV010000005.1:0-137470 GCA_018854895.1 Tricholoma furcatifolium
GGTCGCTATATGAGATGCCACGTCCTCCCCGGAATAGTGTGTCTGACTCTGGCTCCTCACGCAGCTCGTCCACTCTGGATAAATCTCTAGTCAAAGCGTCAGATATATGCGCCAAGCTGGTCACCGTACGCGGTGATCGTAAAGAGGGTATGGTTTAGTAACTACTAACTCTGTGTGCGCAGAGTCTTTTACGCAGTTGACAACATCATAGCCATCGTTTTGAGCCTCCAAAAGCCCGCCATCATTGGCCGAGACCCCACCCTCTGGTAGTGTCTCCTTGATTCTCGATTGGAAATTATTATTAACTTTGAACAAGTTCTTATGTTGTGGCTGATGGCGCGGTTTCGAGTGTTCACTGCAAAATATATGCGTGATTCAAACTTCCATAACTTGATCCAATCGTCTGCCGCCTTTGACGACCTACTTTCTTCTTTAGTGTTCGTTCTCCAAACGGCGGCGTGATAGTATCTTGTCAGGTAGTCCTGGGACCTGATACCTCTGTTGTGATAGCGGTGTCTAACTGGTCACTTCTTTCTTTTCAAGGACCTTTCCAGGAACGGGCTGTATCTAAATCAACAGCATATTCGAAAGACTTCTATCATTATCATGGACGGCGATGTTCTGCGACTTCCCGGTTCTCTTGGTCCGTGCCTGGCTCCTCCTTGCGTTTCTTTTGACAAACTCAACATCGTTTCTGAGCTAAGAATTTACCTGCATTCATATCTGGAAAGAAACTCGAAGCAAGATGACCATCTTTGATCCAACTCAGCCAACAAATCTTGCACATAAAGTCAGAATTTTCATTTTCTGTCATTTTCTTAATGTTTATGAACAAGCGGAAGACAATCGGGGACTATGTAGTCACCCCACAGTGCCTGGGAACTGGATCTTTTGCCACTGTGCACCTTGCTCTAGATCCAATCAAACATCGTCAAGTGGCTTGTAAAAGTATCAGGACGAAGAGAGAACATGATATTGGGCAGGTAATGAAGGAAGTGAGGATTTTGATGACAATCCGACATGTTGGGCTTTACAAATTTGCTGGTTTACTCTTTTGCTGACGTTCGATTACCTGTAGCCCAACATCAATGAAATATACGACACAGAAGTGAACCAAAATTTCATGTTTGTCAGACCAGATTTTCCATTTTGCCGATTTGAATTTGTTTTGTATGCAGACACATTTTTCTCCAGTTGTGCACAGGCGGTGACCTGTTTACGTACATAACCAACCATCCCAGCAAAACCTACCGCCTCTGCGAAGCGGAAGCAAAATATATCATGTTCCAATTGCTCCGAGGTCTCGAATACCTTCACGGCAACATGATTTCACATCGAGGCAAGTCGATAAATTGTTTATTTTCATTACGATTTGCGTCATCTTTCTTTAAATTCACTGTAGATCTCAAGGTGATTGACTGGTTCTTCCTCCTTGACGTCTTTATTGACCTGTCAAGCCGGAGAACATTTTACTTCATTTTCCTGGGCCATATCCTCGGATACTGATAGCAGACTTTGGGCTCGCCCGCCCCAACGCATATCAAGAGACTTTGAATGTTTGTGGGACGATTTCCTATCTTCCGCCGGAAGGCGTGCTGGCTTTGGACGTGAAACACTTGGGTTATGTTGGGTAGCGTGCCTTCAGTCCTGCCAGTCGGGGGCCATTTTTCAACCAGTTTCCTTAGAATGCCTGCTGACTGCTGGAGCGCTGGAATCATTCTCTTCGTAATGCTTTCGTACGTCACAGAGAGGGGCAGGGGCGCCCACGGGGGAACTACTTACATCTATTTTCTCCTCGCAGCGGAACACATCCCTTTGACTATGGACCCATGAGCAGTTCTGACTGGTTTAGTCACATAGAGGAATCACGCGGTACAAACGGTACCCAACCATCCCAACGCTATCTCAGCACAGAAGCAAGACTCAAGTCTCGAATCATCGAAGGAAAGGTAGAGTTTCAGCAGCCCATCTGGCGTCACATGAAAGACGGTTAGAAATAAGGGATATCATCACTGGTCTCCTTTACTCATAGCTTCTGCCATATTAGCTCAGGCGCTCGTAGAAATGCTCCTAGCTTACAAGCATGAGCGCCGTGCAGATGTCGGTTCTGCCCTTCAAAGTTCATGGATTCTCAGCGAACTGGAACAACTCGAAATGCTTTACGAACGAAGGATCACGTCAAAAGTGGAGAATGTTTAGATGCTTGCTTGCATTTGTCATGTTTTTAAATTGTGCATTCCTGTTCTACCATGGCCATTTCAGACTGTTATACAATGTTATGCTGGACGATTAAGCTTTTAGGAAGTTGGCGTGAACTAGAAAATAAACGATCCTAAGTTTCATTCACAGTAACAGAACGACAGTACTCACAATGAACGTGGTCTGATGCAAAAGTAGAAATCTGCAAAGATCATCAAGACCAGGGCGCAAAGGTGATTGAAATTGAAGTTGACTGACAAAGTAATAGCTATGGTCGTATCCTGCATGGCTTCTTACCCGTACTTGCACTTCGTCGTAACCAGATTCGCGTGCAGCCTTTAAGAAGTTTTCTGGAAGGAGTTGGCCTTTGGAATAAAACTCATCGCCAGTCCCCTGAATACAATATATGTCAATTTGGACTCGCATATCCACAGCTGGATGGCTCACGTAGTCGATCAGGATATGTACAGGATCTTTGGATTTGGCAATAAGTTCCGTAGCGTCGTACTGAGCTTTGGCTTCCTCTACTCCGCCTTGCAGGTAGCCATTGAAAGCCTTTTCTCCCCAGGGACATTTTGTAGGATTTGAAATAGGCGAAAACGCAGAGGCCGATCGATATTGTTTTGTTTTCGACGCGAGGTACAGAGTGAGTGCACCATGGCCACCCATACTATGTCCAAAAATTGACTGACGTTTAAAGTCCTTTCCGCAAAACGTCAATTCCATCGTCGGAGAGACGACACTAAGAGGTCAGGAGGGATCAACTTACAATAGGGATGCCAGCCGCTTCGAGGACCTGCGGGAGCTCAAGGGTGATGTGGGTTAGCATATTGTAGTGGGTCGCGTATTTGGGGTTGGTTGCATTCAGGTAAAACCCTGCACCGACGCCAAAATCCCAACTGTCGGTCTCGCCTTCGATGCCAGCGCCGCGCGGGGAGGTATCAGGGAACAGCAGTGCGATTCCCTGCCCTGAGGCAACGCCGAGGAATGCACCCTTTTGCGCTCTGGAACATCAACGGCGGATAAGATTTCAGTGTGTGAAACATGGACGTGGGGGGATCCCACATACCCATTATCTTCCGTGCATGTCAAACCGGCGAGATAAACTAGTACGGGGACTTTGCCGTGGGCTGCATTTGGAGGGAGAAAAAGGTTGAACCTGGCTTCGAGGCCTCCAAGTGCAGCCGACTGTGCGATGTAGACAAGAGAAACGCAAGAGACAAAAGAGGGAAACGACGATGAGACTTTATGCGAGACCTGGTTGCATAGCCAGTAGCTTTACCTTGAATTTATACTTTGTTAATTCGCCTTCAAAGGCCTTGTTTGAGGAAATCTTGTGCAGAGCAGCGTCAGCCATTCGGAAGATGGATTGGTTGTTAATCAGGAGTGAGGAGCTCGGTTTCTTATTATGTCGATCATCATCACGTGGAATATTCCCATGCATGGGTGCTCTGAGCTCCTAAACTTCCACGATTCATATTCCCAGAGTCTCCGATATCCATTTCCCTCTTCTTTCAACGCCAATGAAAACTAGTTGACGCGCCCCTATCTCCTAGGCAGATAATCATCTGTTCTTTGATCTTTTGATCTTATCTCCTCTTAGATAATCTTGCTCAGTGCGTTGATGGAGGCAGAGGAGGTGAACCATGTTGCTGTCATAATTCCAGTCTTTCTCGTCGCGTCGACCATTTTACTGCTACGGTGGAAACTTTATCAGCCCAGTGTAAGTGCTCCGTGCTTTCACTTGGTCTTTTTAATAGAACCTATTGCGCAGTATGGACGCATACCCACCGTTGGACTTGCTACCTTTCCCTTCCACTTCATCACGGCCTATCAGTCCCTACGTAGCGCGCCAAGGAAGATTAAAGAAGGGTACTCTAGGGTCCGTGCTTGTTCATCTGCCTCGATTACACGTCTTGACCGAACGTATCTGCAGGGACACCCCGTCTTCAAGGTCGCCGCCTTTACGCGCTGGAACGTTGTGATAACGGGCTCCCAACTGATAGAAGAACTGCGTACAGCTCCAGAGGGCGAAATATCCCCTGTCGATGCACATCCTCTTCCGGGACTTGCGACAGGCCGCAATGGCTACGCGTCCCAAACCTTCAGCACGAAACTCACACGCAGCTTGCCTGTCGTGCTCTCTGTCGTGCAGGAGGAAGTCGACGCAGGGCTGCAGGATTTGGTGGGTAGGAGCGCGCATTCGGATGCCGTGGGGTGGTCGGAGGTGCTGGTTGTGAATGCATTGACGGAAGTTGTGAGCAGGGCTTGCAATCGTGTCGTTCTGGGAGCACAAGTATGTGAGTGCTTGCAAATTTTTCTGTAGTGTGGTGTGTATGAATGCTTACGTCTTTAAAGGCCGTAGCCCAGAGTTGGTTGCGCTCAATTCACAGTTCATTCACTCGATAAGAATGCGCTCAGCCATATGTGCTTTTCTCCCTAGGCAATTGAGCAGGTAGTAGAGAGAGATTTTGCACATCGCGTTCCGTGCTGACATTACTGCAGCACTCTACTAAAACTCTTTAGTGGGGTTTCATGGAGAGTGAAGAGACTACGCAGGTCTCTCACACTGTTCATCCGACAACGACAGCTCCAGAAACCACATCAACGGCCGCAAGATGACACGGTTCGTGCAGGCATTACATCGCTTTAACCTTTTCTGACGGGCGCTATAGCACGACATCCTGTCTTACCTCTTTTCCGAATCCCTAGACCCACAGGACATCGCAGACGCTATTCTTACACTAAACCTCAAAGCCGTCCCATCATGCGCGGTTACCCTGATGACTGCACTGCACTACCTTGCTTTAAGCGACGCGAGCACCGTCAAGGCAATGCGGAGAGAAATAACCGAGGCATTGCGAAAGGACGGATGGACGACGGACGCACTTGGACAGATGGTCAGAGTAGACAGCTTTCTAAAGGAGACGATGCGTCTCTCTGGATCCAACGCTCGTACGTACTTGTGGGTTTTCTGTTTTCCATTCTATCCTAATTGCACTGTAGTGACAATGTGCCGCACGGCACTTGTGCCATACACCTTTTCTGACGGGACGCGGATCCCGCAAGGGGCATTCCTGGGCGTCGCGTGCACCGCGACGCACCTCGACGAGCGCAAGTACGCCTCGCCTTGTACGTTTGACGCGTTCCGGCACGTGGACGCAGAGCGGCGGCCAAAGCACCAACTCGCGGCCGCGACGCCCGAGTTTTTGGCGTGGGGCCTCGGGCGGGGCGCGTGCCCTGGGCGGTTTTTCGCGAGTGCGGTGATGAAGCTCGTGCTGGCGTCTATTGTGTTGGGGTATGATGTCAAGTTTGCGGCGGAGACGACGGAAGGACCAGAGGTGAGGTGGTTGGAGTGCAGAGGTGTTCCAGATTTGGAGACCAAAGTGCTGATTAGACGGCGGCAATAATGTACTTGTAGTAGTAATATAATTACGATTATACGTAGGTATATGTGCATTAAAGATACGACGTGCTATCTCGGGGACGGGGTCCGCGGTGTGCGTGTGCCATGGTCCTCCTCGTCGATGATATGACTCAACTCTTCTCTAACGTGGTCGTCGTCACCCTTGTCATGGACATCCGTTTCACCTTCTTTGGGCACGCCGTCGACCTCGCCTGCAAGCATGTCGGCGATGCCGAGGTAAAAGTTTGTAGGCCTGAATTTGATTTCCTTGCCCATCATCTCGGCCCACTTGTAGCGTGCGGTATTGATCCAGCCCACGAGGTCGAGGTGGTTGACGTGGTGGAGGGTGCCGAGGTAGGTTCCCTGAGATGAATGAAAATGAGAAAAAAAGTGGAGGAAGTAGTAGAATGGCAGACGAACCCATTTGGAGGACTCTACAGAGACGAGGCCGTCGTTTGGACCTTCCTTTTCTAGGATGACACTGTGTGGCCACTTCCATGTGTCGATGAGGCCAGGGTCGTAGCTTGCGCCCCAGCTGAAATAACGGACGCCGGGGACGTCTGGTGTTTCTTGGTTGAATTTGCGCATGCTTTCGAGAGTGAGGGACTGGAAGGCCTTGCCGTCGCCTCCGCCGTTTGGCAAGAGATCGAGGAGAGAGAGAATGGAGGGCATGCGTGTTGGGCCGACGGTGGAAAGAAAGTGGTCTGCAAAGGAGGAGCCGCGGTGTGGGGTTGCGATTGTGGTTATGGAGAGGACGGAGAAATTGCGATTAGTGAGGTGTGTTGTGAGGTAGCGGCAGTCTAGACCGCCCATGCTGTGGCCTATGAGATGGACGCTGCGTCCTGGATATACTTGAGATATTTTTTGCTCGAGAACAGCAGCACGGTCTCCGGGACTGCTTGTTGCTGGTACGCGTGTGATGAGGACTTCTGTGCCATTCTGCTCGAGAGCCTCCTTGATGCCACGCCAGTGAGAGACTTGGAGAGGGGCTATCGAGGGACCTATTGTGACGGAGTCGAAACCTAGCAGACCATGGCAAAAGACGACAGGGTTCTTTGGAGACCTGTACTTGTGTGACGGAGCGGGTGGAGGGGGATAGGTGGAGAATGGGCGAAGGGAGTCTATGGAGGAGGAGGGTGCGTGGAGGAGACGAGGCGGGGTTGGAGAGCGGATGGAGAGGGAAGCAGTGGGGAGAGTACAGCGAGTGAGAGAGTCGAGGAGGAGAGGAGGAGATCTGCGTGGTCTGAAGAGATCGGGGAGACGGGCCGGTGGAGGACGAGGGAGTTGTTCATGCAAAGCTTCGTTGAGAGACGCCAGACTGGTTGACCAGCGTACAAGTGGCTTCGACATGGGGTGTGTGACGTCACGCAATGGTTCCTCTGCTTCCATCTGTCCTCCAACCAAATCCAGCCATCCACGATAGTTTGTTTGTTTTCTTCGCTGCGTCACTCCCCGCTCACCAGCAACGCAGCCACTACCACTCCAGACCAGATCACAGCTGCCTCTGCCATTGCCTCCGTCACATCCCCTGATCAGTGAGTCTGACTCCCTCATCTCTGTCGTCACTCCCTCACACGCCCCTCCAGAACACCCATCTTCATCTGTGGATTCCAAGACTGCTGCAGACTGTATCCCACCAGAGACCGACTCATGCTGCATCGCAAACGCGACCACGATTCGCAGGAGACAGAGCTGATTATTAGCTGGTAGTAGTAGTGTTTGGAATACACGGCAGATGACAACACATGTAAATTTACAGCTGTAGTAGCACTTGATGCCGCTCTAATCCTGGCATCCCCTCCTCCATCCCACCGCAATCATTGGGAATAATCACCCAAGCCCTCCTTCTCCGTCTCCCAACCGTCCCATGTCCTTCTTTTCAAGAAAGAAGCAGAACCAACCCCAAAACGTATCTGTAACTCAGACTCCTTCTCAGGCTCTCGCTCAGGTTTCAAATACAAGCAAAGACTCTGTCGATTCGTTAGTTTAATCTCTCTATCACAATCTCACAATTCTCACTTTAACAGTCGCACTCCGTCCAACTCGAACACTACTAATGCCCCCCCTCCACAACGCCCTGCTTATCCCTGGTCCTCTCGTCGCCTAGTCCTTCCTCCTCCTCTACTCCTCAACAACCAACAACCAACCTCCCCCTCCCCCTCTCCATTCCCTCGCTACGGTCACTCTCTTCCTGCCGTCCCAACCCCTTCTGGCGACCTCTACATCTTTGGCGGTCTCGTTCGCGAGCTCCCCCGCAACGACCTCTATCTCTTTTCCACACGCGACAACTCTGCAACCCTCGTACAGACCATAGGCGAAATACCCAGCCCTCGCGTCGGCCATGCAAGTGCCCTCGTCAGCAATGTCCTTATTGTATGGGGTGGTGACACTAGGGAAGATCTAAATGCAAAGGTAAAACTCGACGACGGTCTCTACCTCCTCAATTTGGGTGCGTTTAATATCCATCTCCTCCAACTCCCTCCTAAATGCTATACAGTTTCCAAGGAGTGGACTCGAGTTAATATGCATGGTCCTGGCCCTGTAGGCCGACACGGCCATGCAGTCACCATGTCGGGTTCCAGGTTTATTGTTTTTGGAGGCCAGGTCGATGGCGAATTCCTAAATGAAATGTGGTCATTTGATCTCAATTCATGTGAGCAAATACTCTGTCACAATCCACCTCTGCTAACCCAATCCCAGTGCGAACCAAAGCAGCATGGGAGTTTATTGAGCCTTCTGAAAAGGTGCCAGCGGGGAGAACAGGCCATGTCTGTGTTTCTTTCGGCAATCGTATCATCATGTCCGTCTGTTCAATCCTATCCGTCCTCTTTGATTCTCATTCCTGTCTAGGTTCGGTGGAACTGACGGCAAATACCATTATAATGATACCTGGTCTTATGATATCCAAACCCAACAATGGTCCGAACTCTTGTGTATAGGCTACATTCCCGTAGAACGGGAGGGTCATGCAGCCGCTATCATAGACGATGTCATGTACATCTTTGGTGGCCGCGGCGTCGAGGGAAAAGACTTGAACGATCTTTGTGCTCTCAAATTGTCTAGTGCGTATACCCATCACTGGCAACTCCTGCTACTGATCCCCTGTTTCGACAGATCAGCGATGGTACACGTTCCAGAATATGGGGCCAGCACCAAGCGGTCGATCAGGCCATGCCATGTCTTCTGTCAGTTCCAAGGTCTATGTCATTGGTGGCGAGTCATCCGCTCCAATAAAAGGCGAAGATCCCGCTCTTTTCCACGTCTTGGATACCAGTATGTCATCTTTGCGTCGCTTAACACAACCTAACATTCGTGCATAGAACATATCAAATACCCACCTTCAAAGGATCCTCCGCCCGCAACGGTACAGGGTGCAGCATCAAATCTTTCTCGCAAACCTTCTGCCAATGCTACCCCTGCCCCCACCCCCACCCCACAGCCTACCAATGGTAACGCTAGGCCCTTGTCTCCCAGCACTAGCACGCCCGACTCTGAGGATGCCCGCCGCGGCGCAATGTCCCCATCCAACAACCGCGCCGTCAAGCCCAACGGTACGCAACCCTACCCCGTGAACCTCACCTCAAACGGCAGCGTCAAAGGCCGACCCGCGCGTCCGCGGAGAGAAGACAGCGAAGAGGACGCGTTCGACACCGCGACGAACGAGTCGCACGGCACGACGATGACCCGCGAGCGCACTGTATCTCCCGATCAGCAGGTGCGGGACAGGGCCAAAAGCCCTGGCAGCCGTGCCGTGTCGCCTAATGGGGACACGTACGCGCCCCAGCAACCGCCTAACATGGTGGGAGTGATGAACGGCGTTGCGGGGGGCGGGCGGGTGTCACCTGCCGTTGACCGCGACCGCGATCGCACCAAGACGCCAACGGAGCAAAGCAACAATGGGAGCACCACGAATCTCCCGGGGTCGCCGCAGATCAATGGGTTTGGGCGTCCGGGCTCGCGCGCGGGCGGTGGGCATGGGGGGAGCGCCGGCGCCGGCGGTGGAGGCTCGGTGAGCAATGTCGCTGCGGATCTGGTGAGGGATTTGAGGGCGAAGGAGGTGGAGCTGGAGGGGGCCAAGAAGCAGGTTGCTTGGATGCGGGAGGCGTTGGGGCGTGCGGCCAAAGCGGGCTTTGCGTATGCGGATGTCGGCGTGAGCGAGGATAAGGAGGACGGTAACGTCGAGATGGCGCTCAAGTTTAAGCATTTCAAGGCGCAGATTCAGGTATGTGTTTGTTTTGTATGTTTGTATCTCTGGTGCGTGAGGATTTACTTGTGTGTGGTGGTAGACCGTTATGGCGGAGCAAGCGCGACAGGTGTCCGAGCGCATTGCCGAGGTCGAGCGGGCAAAGGCTACGGCCACGCAAGAGGCGGCGTATTATCGCGCTAAACTTGCGGCACTGGAAAACGAGAACGACGCAGAGGCGTCGCGCTTGGAGCGTGACCGCATCGCCAACTTTGAACGCCGCGTCGCCGAGCTGCTGAACGAGCGCTGGGCGCAGGACCGCAAGCTGACCGAGTTCTCCGACTCGCTCGCCCTCCAAACCACGCTCTGCGAACAAGCCGAGGCACGCGCGAACGAGGCGACGAAGCGCGCCGACTCTGTCGACGAGACGCACAGCCGGACGCTGCAGCGACACACGGACCTGCAGGACTCGTTTGACAGCCTCGAGGCCAAGCACCGCGAGCAGACGCAGGAGCTGCTTACGCAGACGTCGATGCTGGAGCAGCGGGAGGCGGAAGAGCTCGCCCTGCGTGCGGTGATCGACGAGCTCACGTTGTCGAAAGAGCAGCATGTGCGTGCACTCGAGCAGGCGCGCGTGGCCCTGCAATCGGCGTCGTCCCGCGCAGGTGAGGTGGACACGCAGTACCAGCGCGTCAGGGAGCAGATCGGGACGCTGGAAGGGGAGATTGCGGAGCTGAGGGGAGAGGTGGAGGCGAGGACTGCCGAGGCAGAGTCGGCGCAGGCGCGGCTAGCGGAGGTGGAGAACTCGTGGGCCAAGTCTCGTGAAGAGGCAGACGCGTTCAGGGCGCTGACGACGGGCAGCTTGGGTGAACTGCTGGATTCGCATCGAGACCTCAAGACGGACGAGGATAGGGCGACGAGGGGCCATGCGGAGAAGATGCAGGCCGTGGAGGCAGAGGCACAGTCGTTGAGGGTTATGCTCAAGCAGGCTGCCCACCGTGTTGAAGAGGCTCAGGGCAAGTTGACAGAGGAGAGGCAGCGTGTGCGGGAACGTGAGACGGAACACTCGACGCTGAGGTCGCAGATTGTAGCCCTGAGAGCGCAACTCTCTACTGCATCCGCCGATACGGGACGTCTTCGCAAGGAGGCATCCGAGAGAGAGGCATCGATTCGGGATAAGACCAAGGAAGCTTCTGACGCCACGCACAAGCTCGCCATGTTCCGTACCTACCTTGCAGAGCATGGCATTGCTGTCGATGAGGCTGATCTCCGGTCTTCTTCAAGGTCGGCAGGGCGGGTATCACCAGCTGCCATGGCAGAGCTTGAAAACAAACTGGCCGAACGCACGAGGATGCACGAGTCCACCCAACGCGACCTCGCCCAGATCACCCGCGAAAAAAGAGACGTCGAGGCTCAGGCTTCTCAGCTGTCTTCCCAGCTTGATCAGCTGCGTGCAACCCATAATCAGTCTCGCAATGACGATGCAGCGGCCGAAGCACGTATTGCAGAGACCGAGCGCAAGTTCCAGGAGATGGAAGAAGCTTACAAGGGGCGCATGAAGACCATGGAGGAGGACTATAATTTGGCTGTTCACTATGTCAAGTAAGGAAACACTTAGCCCCTCTGTTTTTCTATCTCTAACGTACATTTCAGGGGAACGGAGAAGATGATGCGCAAGATGAAGGACGAAATGGAGAAATCCAAAGCCCTTGCTGCAAATCTTCAAGCCGAACTCGATAATCGTTCTACTCCGGATGGTGCGGCACGGGTCAATGGCCGCTCGACTCCCTCTTCTCAAGAAGAAGCACTTCGGACAAAGGTTGTGGAAGCACAGAAACAAACCACACGCCTGCTGTCTGAAAACAAGGATCTCCGTCAACGTCTCGATAGCGTCGAGAAGGACCTCGAGTTACTTCGAGACAACCTTGTTGCCTCTGAACGTCAATCAGATGACAGATTGAGCCAGGTCGAAGAGCTTCAACACACCGTCGAACGCCTCCAGTCTTCGTTGGCCATTGCACGCGGTGGCCATGACGAGACAATCCTGGAAAAGCTCAGCAACGAAAATACCACTCTACGACGTGAAAACGAGCAGTTGTCTCACAAAATCGGCCTTCTACTTGAGGTAGATCAGCCATCCTTTGGCCAAGGCCGACCAATTTCTGGTGTGTCCGCTCGTCGGACTAGCACATCAAGTTCAGAGAACGCCCTTGCATTTGAACACCTTTCGAGCGAGCTGGACGACTGGCAGCGCCAGCTTGCAAGCTCAATGAGCCATCGACGGCCATTAAGTGATTTTGAGTCGACACCAGTTACGGAGAGAACGAGATCACCTCGTTCATAATACTTTTTTCGCTAATCCAAATTCGAATCTAACTCTGTATATACCCTTTATTGTCGCGTCCTTCTAACAATTCGCCTCTCCACATTCGCTTGGATTCTCACCTTAACTTTCTAATTTAGTCTATCGCGCTTTCATTGGCTCTCGTCGTCATATACGTATATATTCCCACTATGGGCAGCATATGGCTGCTGTGACTAAATGATGATTTTTACGACGCATTTGCCCGTTGGGTCCACTCCATCGCCTTCTGCTTCACGGTTTGTGCACCCTCCTCGTCTCCGATTCTACGCTCCAACTCGAGCCACTTTTTGAAGAAAGCTCTGTCACAAAGGTTAGTAGGTAAACAATGAGCAGCTAATATTGTTGACGAACTTTGCTTTATGACTTGTCATCTTCAAGTTGAACACTCTGTCAAATAGGTTGCTGAGGATCATCGTAAGGGCCCAAACTTTTCAATTATAGATTGTGAAGCTTACCGCAAGCTTTGGATATCGTCCTGGCCAGCTTCCATATCCATGTATACTGACCATAGATCCCATCTCTTCGGATGTGAATCGATAATGCCTTCGAACAGTGTTCTTCCACGCTCTGGCTCGCCTTGTTTGTATTCGAGCTGAGCAAACTTGGAAATAGTCTTCAAGTCTAGATGAATCTTGTTAGTCACAAGCGGGCCCGAGATCTTGGACACCTACGTTTCCGTTTATCAAGGCTTTGTAGACTTCGAGGAAGAAGTTTCCGCGCCTCCTCCAGTTCGCCTCTTCGGAGATAGTATTCGCCGAACAGTGTCCAGACCTTGGAACTCTGTCCAAATTTCTTGCAGGTGCGTTTGAACTGTTCTTCTGCTTTCTACAGAGGTAGAGATACGTTAATGAGGCATTCGAATGTCTGATAAATAGACCACCAACATCAAACTTCTCAGATTGATCCAGAATCGCAGCAAGTCGAAGATGGATAGTTTTAGAGTCATTCGCCTTTGCAGCATCTTTGAAGGTCGATTCCAAAGTCTCATCTGTACCATAGACATTCTCCAAGTTCAGTAGCGCTATCCAAACATTGAGTCGTTCTTGTTCTTCACGGAAACTGATCGTTCGGATGGCTCTCCGCGCGATTTCACGGGCCTTGTCGATTTCGGATAGTTGAAGTTGAAGTGACATGTACTGAATCCAGAGGTAGGATGAGTTTGGTGAACCCAAAAGGACTCGCTCAAAGTCGGCATTGGATTCAGGCATTTTGGTATGCATCTCGGCTGTCAGGTCGTATTCAATTTCTTTCCGTTTCTTCTTCTTCTTCTTGCTCGACGAAGCCTCAACGTCAGATTCGTCAGAGGATGATCCTGACTCGGGCTCATCCTCTGCTCTAGGTTGTGTGTTCGACCACTGGAAACCACCAGAGAGTTTTAGAGACGGTGTAGGGAGTGCGGGAGCGGGATTGGAATTCTTTGTATGAGAAGTTTGGAAGACTTGCGCACTTGGATCAATGTCCACATCCATGGCTTCATCATCCGAGTCCTCGCCATCGTCTTCGTTGTCGCTAGGATCATCTGAATTTGACCCCTCTGCTTCCTCAGCGGCACTGTCGTCGATCACTCCAAACGCTTCATCTTCGTCGCCAGACGCTGCGTCCATGTTTGCGTCGTCGTCATCAAAGTCTTCCTCAGCAAAATTGGAGGGTTTAATGCTAAGAGAAATTTTGCTCTTCTCGATTTTCTGAATGACAGCTTTGACACGATCGCCTTCGCGGAAACCCTTGAGAGCAACATCCACATCGGCATCTTTGTTATCAGAAAGCTGGAGATAGTGGTGAGTTCAAAGGAAATCGAAACAAGATTATACAACATACCTGAGATTTGTGGCAGAGTCCAGTCAATTTAGAATTTTCGATTTGGATGAAGAGACCGTAATCCTCGATTCTCTTGACCACCCCCTCAACTTTCTGACCAATTTGAAGGTCACCAACGGTGAGTTGTGAAGGGTTTTTGAGGATGCCCGTTCTGAATGACATTTCGATCTTTTTTGTCGTGATGTCAACGCTGTTTCAATATCCATTAGTGTTTTCAGTTGCAAAACTCAATCGGCTGGACTAACCTAAGAATTCTACCTTTCACAACTTGATTCGTTGTAAATCGCTCTTTCCATTCCTTAACGTACTGCAACGAGTTAGTCAGGTTGTTGTGTACGAGTAACAGTGTAAAGCCTACCTCGTCAAAGAGTTCTCGGATCTGAACCCGAGCGTCGAGATCTCGTCCCAGAGTCACAAAAAGACCATGTTCCGCGACGCTTTTAATAAATCCCCGGACGGTATCCCCTGGATGCAAGTCATTTATTTCGCTGATGTCTCGATCGACGACAGCTTGAGCTTGATCGGGGTGCATCTTCGACGGGCGGGTCGAAAGGGTGAGTTGTTTTCTATTCTGATCGATGCCAATGACTGCAGCCTTGATCAAGGTGTCGATTGGAGGGAATGAAACACCCGTTTCGTAATTGTCGGACGCGTCTGTGGGATGCAATATGCCCCCTATGTGCGCGTTGAGCTTGATTAGGGTTCCGTTCCGCGTATGGCGAGTTACACGACCGCCGACTAACTGCCCGAGCACAACAGTCTCCATGGACAAGGTACCTTTTGAAGGCAGAGCCTCTTTGGCCTTTGGTTTACTGGCAACGATGACAAAACCTTTCTCGGGATTTCGGGTAACGACAACCAGATCCTCCAGGGCATCGCCAGTCTTGATAGAAGCACAAAGTTGGGCAACAGAAATACTCCGGTGGTTCGCCAAATTTTTCAGGGAAATCAAAGCTCGGACTTGGGTAGGCTGGAGAGTAAGGACGATATTGTCCTTGTGGATTTCAGTTACCGTTGCTTGCACGATGTTACCAATTTCCACCGCGCTAATATCGGTCACCGTTGCCTTAAAGTTGGGTGAAGCTTGACGTATGCTGGCAACAATTCGGCCATGGTCCGGCTCGGTGGCTATGACGCGGACTTGGACAACTCGTCCTAGAGGGAAAGAATCCGCCAGGTTGTGCAGAGATGTTTCACTAAAAGCATTAGCTCAACAGTGAATCCATGGTCTCATTGGCTGACATACCTAGTTTCTTTGATCGGCACCATCGCTTTGAGGCTGTTGAAAAACTCGACGAGAAGGTATTTCTCGTAGACCTTGAAAACAACGGCATGCGTCACAATTCCGACTCGTGCGTCGTTAAAGCTTGTGATAGGCGGTAACTTCGAGTCAATGAGTGTCTTTTTAGCGGTCAACGACACTCGTCGGCGTTCATTGTCGACCGCAAGGACCTTTTTTGGAAGATACAAATGAGCAAATCGTTCGGGCGAATGCTTTTAAACGTACACGGCATTTGATACTGGCGCCGACCTTGAAACGTCTGGACGGGTGCTTCAAGGCTATGTCGGCGTAATGATTGGGCCATACAACTCCATCGATGTTCCCTGATAGTGATACAAAGAGACCTGAATCGGTAAGCTTCTTGATAGTGCCTTTGACCACCTCGCCAACTTCGATGTCTGTGACTTGTAAGAACTTCTGCTCTATGACAGAGGGTTTAAATGAAAGCTGCAGTAATCCATCGAATGGGAAATGGCCGGTCACACGAGCCCGATGGAGAGTGCCCACTCTCCAAGGTCCCGAAGAAGAAATAGTTGGGACATGATCGTCAGATACATGGGATATCTGAAGCTAGAGTTAGATAAAAACCAAAAAAATCTTCAACAATACTTACGTGAACAAAGCCTTCCAATCCCGGTTGTACCTCTACGATGAGCCCACGTTCAGATTCAAGTCTAACGACCTTGACATCATCCACTACTCGGCCAACTGGGAAAGCTTCCCGTAGTGGCACGTCCTTTTCTTGCCGAGGGCTCAAGGCGAGAATGTGATCCTTCAGGGCCAGAGCAAACCGCGGAGGACTTGAAGAGTAATCATACAACACTCTGGCCTTAATTTTCTTGCCGACCTTGTACGCCTTGTCCGCAACATCGTGCTGCAAATGGACCTGATCTACTGTGCCTTCAAAGAATCCTAAAATCTGAAGGTTCAGGCCACTAGGATCGACCGCCGTGATGAGAGTTTGAACAAGCGCCCCAGGAAGGACTGAAGATGCATTCGTTACTTCTGACATCTGGTGCCAAAGGTCAGGTAACGTTGAGTTGAAGCGGCAGAGACGCCAAAATCTCACTCACAGACGAGTTCGAAAAAGTGGACAAGTCAGTAACGACGTTGCAGATACGCCCGTTGGTTGACATGCTAGATACAGTGACGTCTAACAGCTGTCCCACGTAAAGCTTCTTATCTTGTGAAGGGCCTTTTTGAGCATCTTTAAACGAAAGGAAACCAGAAACATCCGGTAGTCCTAGGTCAAGAACATAACCATGATCTTCGACACTTTTTACGGATGCCGATATGGTCTAGATAGAACGTTAGTTTGTAAATACCATAAGAGAAAGTCAGGACTTGCATATCCAGCCTTGAGGTCCGCTTTCTGAACTCCAGCATTAACTCGTTCTGGTATCAGGCTGATTTCCACTCTTCTGCTAGATCTGACGAGTTCATCTCGGGACCTCGCGATTACAGAAACATCTGTAGAGCCATGGGCATATACAGCAGTCACCACACCTCGAACAAATTGTCCTTCGTGGAATAGTTCTGTCAGTTCAGGAACACGGGATTTGGACGTTTGCGCGTCATCTTCTTCGTCTGAAATTTCGTCCTCTGAGTCGTCTGCCCTTTCCAAAAGCTCTGTAAATTGTGTGGAGATACTCGTAAGGGGGATATGGGCAAATAGTTGATTGGGCAATGAGACAATGAGTGCGAGAGGTTGAATAGAAGCAATTTGACAAAGAATTTTCATGCCAACATTTATTCGCTACATGGTCGCGGAATGCTTGAATGAAGCCCCATAACTTGAGAAGATTTTAACGCACCTTGTAGTTCAAATGCTCAACACGGATTCTATCACTTTTCTCTGCAGTTGCGTGACCTGCAACCTTGTCGGTTTTAGTCTTTTTAGTCTTCTTCTTCTTTTCAGCTTTAGCAGACTGTGCGTCCTGAAGAAAGCTTTTGATTTAATGGCCCGATCGTTTTGAAAAGACTTACCTCGAATAATTCCTCATTAGCCTCCTTGACAGCCTCTGCCCGTATGTTTTTCACTTCCAATGGTGTGAACGAAGTACCACCACCACGAGGGAAATCAACTTCCTCTGCAACTAGATTGGTATTCGCGGATGAAGGGTTCGATGCCTGTCCATTTGCGACCTTGGCCTTTTTGGTTTTATGGGATGCTGAGGGCTCCTCCAATCCACGCTTCTTCGAGACCATTATGCCAGCTGCGGGGAGATTTAGTCCGTCAAACCGAACTCGAAATGTTCTTTGAACCTCGTTAGGACGCGTTAGATTTTTTTGAATTGATCGAGCAAGCAAATCTGTGACAGCCCGCTTACATCATCACGTTCTCTTCACCAGGTCAACGCCTTCTTACGACTCGTCTGCACCTGGTTTCAAGACATGGGTAAGATATGTTTGCTTTCTGGTCATATTTCCTAACTAATATGTTATATCAGATTTTCAGGTATGTTTCCCTTCCAGTCCAACTCCTGTAACTGTCATTAAACTGCTTTGTAGAATCGTGTTGGTTCCAAATTTGGCGGTGGTGGTGTTGCTGGAGCTTCAGAGACTAACGTCGACCGGCGAGAACGTCTTCGAAAACTTGCGCTTGAAACAATCGACCTTGCGAAAGTGAGTAGAGTATCTTCTTCATATCTTCTTCAAGACGAAGTCGTTTAATCATGCATGATAGGATCCTTACATCCTTCGCAACCATCTTGGTTCCCTCGAATGTCGCTTATGTTTAACGCTCCATACGAACGAAGGCTCCTACCTTGCTCATACGCAAGGGAAAAAGCATCAAACCAACCTTGCACGCCGAGCTGCTCGTGATGCAAAGGACTCTCAATTGATGATTGCACCTGCACAAAGTAACGTACAACGCAAGGTCTTCCTCAAAATTGGTCGTCCTGGGTACAGAGTTACAAAAGTCCGTGACACGGACACCGGGAAGGAGGGTATGATGGTTCAAGTTCATCTGCCGCAAATTAAGCCCGATGTTCAGCCACGCCGTCGTTTCATGAGTGCATGGGAACAGAAAAGGGAGCCACCAAATAAGGCTTACCAGTATCTTATCGTACGTAGTCTCCTAGAGGTTTGCTTCCAGTCACTTATGCGCGTTCCAGGTTGCAGCAGAACCATACGAGACAATTGCCTTCCGAATTCCCGCGCGGGAGATTGAAGATGAAGCAGACGATGCTGGATATTGGAATTGGTCACATTGGGATCCCGACACCAAGCAGTACAGTTTTCAGTTCATGTTTCGCCTTGCCTATTAATGCCTCTGTATTTTTACATCTTTTTTAATGACTGGTGTTGTATTTTCTCTTTGAGTCTGTTAAATCATTACTCATTATACACCTGACTGTAGTCTACCGTGTCAACTCTTTTGAGTTTGATTGTCTGTCAATTGTCCTACACTGTAAGCTACGATCAAGCATCGCATTCAACAAAACCATCATGCTTGGAAGCTCCAGTATGCGTGAGGCATGCTAATTTCGTTCGTCAATGGGTATGAATTGGATGTAGACAGGAATTTCTGACTGCAAAAATCTGAATAATCGTCGTAGATGACTCGATCGGCACCAGGGCTACCGCCGGTATATGTTCCACCGTGCTCGAGAGGGTACTCGTAAAGAGTTCCATAACAGTCGGGGAAATCGAATCCCTACAAGTAAATTCATTCTATTCAATGTTGTCCCTGGTTCAGTAACGTATTTAGGCGCACCTCGTAATCGCGGTACTCATGTGGGTAACCGCTGTTCGTCTAGGTCAGTAAAAGATCGGTTCATTAGGATGACTTGCCACTCACTCAGCTCCCCCGGCCTCTGCTTGAGCAACAGCCCTGGAGATGTCAGTCGCTGAGTACGGTGTACCTAAATGTCAGTACAAGATGAATGTTAAATTCGAACGAATGCAGCATAGTATCCTGGTGACCGACCTGCGCAATTGCAACCTCGTTTCTTTGCCGAGGCCTGTGCGACAGCTATGAAACAAGCCACCAGCAAAGTGCTGAACTTCAAGGCAGTTACATGCATGACGAATCTATGTTGCGGGTTTCGATGGACAGCACCCTCTTTTGTATGAAACCAGACTCGAATCGGGTTGACAGGTCTCCCCAGTCCTGCCACAGTCTTATGTGCGACGACAGACCAACGTTTGCACTGTTCGGCTTCTTTGGCAACCGATATTATATCTTCGCTGTCGCTCTTTTAGCATATGGAAAATACCCATAGGTATCAAAATTAAACGAGCTGTTTCCATGTAAAAAAAGATATCTTGGCCTATCACCTTCTTAAGGCTGCCTGCCTTTTGGCGTATTTTTGCACTCGACCTCCCAGCGACCAAGCTCAAGTTAGATTCAAATATCCTCGCAGTCCTTTGTGTTTCCAGCAGATCAACGTATGTACTGATCGCTTCTCCTCTGCTTCTCTGGTGTCTGATATATCTTCAGTTGTCGGTTTTTACAGGTGGAAAATGCCCATGATTGTCAAAATTAAATGGTTTAAACCGCTTCTCTGCAAAAATGCCTCAGCACATCACATTTTCAAAGTCTTATCATCTAGTAAACGAGCTTTGATAACTTGGATGAGAAAGAATTCTTAGTGATCACTGGCATGTCCAGGAGTCGTGTTCAGACTTCGCACATGGGTGAAAGCATGCGGCTATATCGCACGTTCACCCTCGCAGCCCTACATACATAGTTGTTGTCAACAAGTTTGTTGGTAGGGAGAGTTGCAACCTAGCGCCGATAACTTAATCTAGAAATTACTTACTTATTTTCGTTATATTGACGTCGGTGAAATAGCTGCGTTGTACGGCAAAGTTAACGAAGGAATTGAGAAACCTCGTCAGGGATCAGTATGCTCGCGTCTTGTTAGTTTGCCAAATCAGACTTCACATGTATTAAGTAGCGATGGAAAAAATACTTTAGGTCTACTAATGATAGAAACTCTATCGGACGTAAAAATATAAATACAACAAGGAGGGATTCCAAAGCGTGATAAGAATGGGAGTGAGTACATGGCGTATGGAAAAGAACCGAGGGATGGACGAAAGGATGTGAGTGGGTATGGGGCAATTAAATGTCCTGTATGCTGTAGTAATGTGTAAAAATACATACAGAAAATGTTCGTCAGCCAGTGAACGGCATTGGGAATTGGGTCATAAAAGGTTCGTTGGTTTCAAAAGTCCGTCCTTCGTTTGCTCAGCACATTTTTTTGAGTCTTATCCGTCTTGCGGATCGACAAGGGTTGTGGCAATGGAAGATCATCCAGGTATAGTTCGGTGGGATTAACTGGTGCTGACAAGGGAATGCCTTGGGTACCGATCCGCTTGCGTAACTTGCGACTTTGCAACATTTGGATATCATCAGGATGCAACTGATTATCGATGTATGAATGCTGGAGCGTCGTAGGCACAGGCTGACGTGAGTGCGGTTGCCAGCTCTGACTTTCTGCATAGTGAGAAGTCGTCTGCGCTTGCAGCTGATGCTGGGGGTGTAATGACTGAGATATTTGCAAGGGAGCTGGCATAACTAAGTGTTTTGGAAGGTGGCTAGGAGGCGGCCCGGTTCTCAAATGTCCAGGGTGGATAGAATTAGAGCCACTGTGAACAGACTGAGAGGATACAGGGTTAGCTGGCCCTGGAGGTAGTTGTGAAATGTTACTGGGGGGATTTGGAACCCGAATAACCTTCGGGATATTGAGGGGTAACGGTGCAGGAGGAGATGTGGGGAATCCGTTGTTGTCGACAAAAAGAGGTATTTGATGGGTATTGTCAATCATTGTTGTTGGAATATGAGACCATCTGCGTTGTACCAGGTGATTTTGACCCTGCACGTTTAATGGGACAGAATTCTGATAGTCGAGAGATAATGTATTCGGAGGCCTCGGCGATCGCCTATGTTTCTCGTCAGTCCGAGGGATTTGCATCTGTAGGGCTTGCATGCGCGGGGGTAGTCGAGGATTATTTTGCTGATGAAGGCGAGGCCCTGATGTCGCGACACGGAAGTCTGGCTGTATGTTAACGATGGGAGGCTCTGGGTATAGCTGAGGCTCATTAACGAAGAACTGATGTGATTGCCTGGGGTCGTAGTCGTGACCTAGCTTCTTGTCTTTCCCATAGAGAGAAAGATTTTGAGAAACTTGCCATAACAGCTGTTTGGAATCGCCTTGAAATGTATAAGGATCATTCGGTAGCGGTGAATATTCTGGTGGAGCGTTTGGAGAAGATCCTTGGCTGTTGTCGAGGCGCGTATGAAGGCTATTGTATGCAATGGAAGGAATTTCTTGGGGTCGTTCCTGAGCGAGAATAGGCCTTGTAATTTGATGGGAGGTGTCACTCGTTCGAGTTGGCTGAGGTCTGGGATACGTCTGGTTTTGAACGCGATGAGGTTGAGGCTGGGGTTGAGGCTGGGGTTGATGGTGATGAATTCCTTGTTGCTGGTGCTGGACGTGCGTTTGGACCAAAGAAGGCCTTGCAGGAACATGAAGAGGAGCCGTCGGGGGTATCAAGTTTTGATTGAGTTGGTGGTAGAAGTGGGAAGGAAGAAGCTGGCCAGGAGAAAGATTAAGAGAGACTCCGGCAGGCACAATGGGGACGCTTGTGCCCTCGGAAAGGTTGCGCCTATGCAGCTGCTAAACGCTATATCAGAATTTTGTATCCACTGAAGTTCAAGGAATGTGTCACTTGGTTGCGATCGGCTTGTTTATCCTTTCTATCCTGCTTGGGGTTCACAGTTGGTATCTGGTCTGCATGTTAATGCAAGTTAAACGCAAGAGAGGTATGAAGACTTGCCTGATGAGGGATAGTGTTGATATTGTGAGCTGCCTCATGGTCGGCTACTTTCTTGGCTGCCTCATAGGGACCCATATGATGCAATGGTAAACCAGAGGGATGGCTTTCGTCGAGCTCATCAATACGATCCAATTCACTTCCGCGGATGGCCACGCCAGCGATGCGACGAGCCGCAATTGGCGGTAATTTGGAACTGGCAGGGGCAGGTCGGCGTGCAGGGACCTCCAGTGATGCAGTTGCCATGCGTGCAGTGGTTGGTTGCAGTGCTGGAGTCTTACTGCGAGGAGGAAACGGCGGTTCTGGAGAGACATTGCGGGGATGTTCAGCCAATGCCAAGACGGTCTCAGGCGGAGACTTGCGCCAAAACATCGAGAGAGATTTTTTCTTTTTGTGGATCTCTGGTGGCCAGGGTTTCTGAGACGACCATTGAGATGGAAGGTCCTCTGTGGAGGTGGGGGGAGTGGTAGAGGTATGGTTTGAAGAAGAATTTGATTCGTGTGTATTAGAACTGTGGTCGTCTGAGAGCATTGGGCCTTGTAAAAGGCGGGGGTCGTCGTCTGGTTTGAAGGACCAGGTTGTATGAAAGAAAGGATGTGCGTGGGGATCTGATGAGAAAGCAGGGTCCTCGTATAGCATGGGCGTCAAAGGAAGGACATTCATAGTTAGCAGCAACGAGGTACCGGCCTATGAACCCCTGTCAATGATGGCTCAATCAATCCATGGTGGTCATCTCAACCCGCTCCCGCAGCCCTCTAATAACAGTTCTTCCGCTAAACTATGGTCAGTTTACGTCCAGGAAGCGGACAGGCAGGACCGTGCTCTAGCCCACTCTTGGAAGGGAAATATGGACTCCCTCCTGATTTTCGTATGCCTCCCTCACCTCGGTCTCATTAACCCGCCTCTCACTCTCCTCAGGCTGGCCTTTTTTCTGCCTGTATCACCGCTTTTCTATTAGAAAGCTATAAATCTCTCACCCCAGATCCCAATATGGTTTTACTTGCCCAGATTTCCCTCAATTTGGCTACCATTGCAAATGCAACACAGCCAATTCTGCCATTTGATCCCGTATCCTTTCAGCCGTCTTACGCCTCTTTGCTTTGTAACGCCTTTTGGTTCCTTAGTCTCGCTTTTAGCTTGGCCTGCGCCCTAGCTGCTACTTTGGTCGACCAGTGGACCCGTAATTATCTTACTATGAATGAAAAATACCCTGCGCCTCAGACCCGAGCAAGGGTTCGCGCCTTCCTATACCAGGGCATTCAGCGGTTTTCCATGAGCACCGTGGTCGAAACAATCCCTGCTCTCTTACATATTTCCCTATTCTTATTCCTTGCAGGTTTAATTGAATTCTTGTATCCCGTCAATACGGTCATCTGCAGCCTTGGTGTGGCAATACTGGTCATCTGCACAATTCTGTACGCCATCGTGACTCTTCTTCCCATGTATTATCATCACTGCCCCTACCAAACACCCTTTACGTCTCTATGCTGGGAGGTGTTGCAGCGCATTGGGCAGTTCACATGGTTTTGTAATTCAACTCCACAGCCGCCGCGGCGCAGCTTGTCCGCCGCTAGGGAAGCATCTGCTATCGAAAAGAGCCCAGCGCGTGACACACGCGATGAGGAAGCTCTCTGCAGCACATTGGAGTCTCTCTCGGAGGAAAATGGCTTTTCCGCCTTCATTGAGGGAATCCCGGGTTTTCTCGTAGATGGCTCCGCCCATATCATGCGCCAAATCCTCCGTGATAAGAATATAAATTTTGGACCGCGCTTGGTTCAGCGGCTTCACCTCTCGGCCCATGGAGGCCCATCCGATGGCGTATGTGTCACGAGGGTCGTCTCGTGCCTCGGTGCCATTTGGCATATCTTAGCCTACTGTTGGCACCATGCACACACTGATAATGACGTCGAGGAATGGTTTGACGAGGAGACACTGCCTGTTTTGGAATCCTTTATGTATGAAGGCCCAGTCATCGACCATTATCTGTCGTCGACCATTGCCTTATTCACATCCAGTCTCCTCGACAGCTATCTCTTCTCCGCAAAATCTATGGAGCAAGAATTGCGATACATGGGGATTGAACTGCCATGGACAAACCCCGAACCGCGAATAGAGCGACTGCGCGTGGAGAGATACGTTATAAACGAACTCGACGTTACTTCAGGCTGTGTTATGGCTATAAAAAAATGGCTGTGTCAATTGGAGCAAGACTTTGCTGCCATCCAAGCGAGGATGAACAGCCAGCCGCTACATCCTCCTCCGACTGATGAGCTCCTCCAATCTCTTTGGTCATTTCAAGCTCTCGTCAACGAGGCACAAATAACGGTTTACAACGACCATTTGGCCAGGTCGCTCTCTGACTTCTCCCCCTATGAAGAAATGGCCACTTTTTATCTTCTAGTCTTTCATCATGATCTCTCTTTGCCTGTGACACTGTATAACCAGACGCGTTTAGTCAATTTCTTGAAAAGGTACGAAAATATGCCACAAGTTGCCGTAGATCACTTGCTTGATACTGTGTCCATCCTGGAGGATGAAACGCTGATTAGCCAGTCCTTGGACATTATCACTGACTATCTGAAGGCATGCCCAGAGAGCAATTCAGCTTCAAAGGCGCGGTTGCTTTTAACTGAGCGAAGCGCTTCGCAGTCGAGGCCCTCGGTGTTGAATATGTTCTAGACATGCATCACCAGTTGGCAGAACGATCTGTTTTTAACGTGCTGTTGTATACATTTCATGGACGCATCGGTATCATCAAGTAGGACTGGTCGTAGAACCTCTAATAAAATTGCCAAAGTGGTGATAAGGTATGGTGTGTGAGTATAAAATGTGTGGATGGGAGGTATACTGTATGATGTACGAAAACGTTGTAGTAGCTAAATGCAATGCCAAGTCCAAAAAGAGTCAAGATACGAAGATTCGTAGACGCTAAATAACAAAGCTATGTATACCCTTTTACAACGCACGACGAACAGAAGACGTTCTCTTGACGCTCCCAACGCTTCCTGTCCCAGCCGCGCTAGCTCCAACCACTGGCCGCGGCCGCACAAGCCCAGAAACCGCAGCCGTAGGAAGTCTGGACGTAGGCCGCGGGAGAGCGGACATGCCACTGGCAATACCTGCGCCCGCTCCATATTTGGCGGGTGCTTTGAGGCCACTGACTTGAGCCGTTTTACTCGAGGTAGATGCGGGTGGAGGATTAGAGGCAGGTACGGGTGGAGGATTGGAGGCAGGTGCGGGTGGCGCCACTAAAACCCGTCTTGGCCCTGTGGTAATATTCTGTGGCGCCGAGCGTAGTTGCATGCTGGCACGTCGATTACTTGTAGCGATTTGCTTGTCGAGAACAGGCACTCGTTGAGGGCCAGAACCTGTTCTGAGAGATGTAGAAGCTGCGGGCGCAGCCGAGCTATTTGAGGCGAATGGATTAATATTATTTCCTGCAGCTGGTTGGGTAACGGGGCGTGGAGCTTGCGACACATAGGCAGCTGGCACCGATGAGGTTTTGATGGATCCCTCACTAACAGTCGAGCCAGTGCTGCTCGCAGAATCGGATTTTACATGCCCTGGACGTGTGACTCTTTTGACAATCTTTAATGCAGCAATGGGAGGGGGAAGGACCTGCCCACGCTCTTGGAAAGCGGGTGTGTGGACGGTAACAGGGGTTTGTTTGGGTAAAGGAGGAACAAATACGGGTGCTGGAATGACAGATGGTTCGCTGGTCAAGGGTATCGTGGCTGCAGAAGAGGGAATAAGAACGATTGCCAAGAAATAAATAAAATTAGAACTCGCCGGCTTCGGCGCTCCTCTCTTTCGTTAATGCAGGAGAGCAGAGGAGGGATTTTGGTGTTGAACGGACTGAAGGTGGCATTAGCACCTTTTTCGATGAGCCTGGAACTTGTGGAGACGCAATCCGCGACACTATGCCAAATGTAGGCATTGAATCTAAAATAGAGTCAATAGAGGATAAAGCAGTAGTGTGGATTGAGATCAACTACCTCGCCTTTTTGCGAGAGGCGACATGGCACAGACTTTATCAACTGATATTGCTCAATGAGTAAAAGGCAAAAGCTGTTTTTTGGTACGTTACCTTTTGCCTCGGTCTTGGTAATACTTTCAACTGCTGCCTGTAGCTTAGCTTCTTCAGCTGCCATATCAAAGCTATCGTCGTCTTCCATGCCGTCTATTGAAGCTAAGAATGATACTTTGTCTTTGAGAAGGTCGAAGCTAGCCTCTTCGGATTGAAGTTGCAGGTGGAATGATGTGGAAAGGTCGATGGAATGTCGATTTCGATCTTCAGAAGATGTCCGTGGACTAGGCCGCAGAGTTGCCCGAGGATGTGATATAGATGTGTCAACCGACTGAGGAGGTGGAGATCCCAATGGTAGGACCGGAGGGTCGTCGAGGCTTGGAGTCGAGGTGGAGCTGCCAAGCCCGTCAACTGAACTTAGAGCGATTAGTGATGTGTGGTCACAGACAAATGAACTTTGGGCTTCATTTGTAAGGTCGTTGTCTGCAGATGGATGGGGAGGGGCCGCAAAAGATTCACCAGAAGACGTAACAGCATCAATTATGGATGTGAAGCTTGAACATTCTCCTGAGGGAGGCAGGGCATCGGAAGCAAATGCCGGTGGTTGTCGCCTGTACATTTTGGTGCGAGCGACAGGGCTTATGTCGCGGTCCAAGCAAAGTTCAGCCAAAGGTGTGCGAGGGAGGTCGTTGGATTGTGCGGAACTGGGGGGTGGATGGAGGCTGTCATTATTGCGCGAAGGGGTTGTGGCCAGTAGCAGAGGGAGACTGAAAGTGTCGTCCTCGTTACAGATACTTTCATCAAGAGCCTTCTCCTCAGTTAACATAGGGTCATCGATAGTAATGTCTCCTACGTCGATGAGTCGATGCTTAAGAATGACGGGACTAGGATGCTTGATAGCCTGACCGAAAATGTCAGTGTCGGTGTGAGGAGAAGAGTTCTCCTTGTCTGAATCTGGAGTCGGTGCATCGCGGGAGTGAGCTGGAGAGGCCAGAGGGTCGAATAGGCTGAGAATACTGTTTCGCGCCATTGGAGCAAGACGAGAACTTGTTTGGCTTTGTTGACGCGACTGCCCTTTAGAACCAGAAACGTGACCGTGACCTTCATGGACGTGTCTACCGTCAAGGCTGAAGTCAAAGCTTGGGAACGCTCATTCAAGGCTGAAAATGGCCGAGATCCAACTATACAGGACATAAAGGACATTCCGCATATCGGTGAGCTTCAATTCAATTCCAAATCGGCCTGTTCAAACCACTTCTATAGCTGCGAAATATAAGCTTTACAAGAAACTCTCGAAACAAACGACTGCTAGCTCTGTCGCATCGTCTTCAACCTCAGATACACCCGCTACTCCTCCCCGTCTGGTCCCCCGTTCCCGGCAGTTAGCCCAGCCTCGCAACATCGCAACTACTGCACCACTCGCAAGCTTCAATCCGTTCTCACCGCAGAAAAACAAGGGAAAGGCAAAGGCTCAAGTAGATGAACGCCCAAAGCCTTCAAAGAGCCCTTTCAAACCCAAAGTCTTGTCGCCTCGTGACCCATTTCCTGCTCCCGATCCCCATAAACCTTCAACCTCGTCCGAAACTCCCCCAGCTCCTTCAAGTGACATATCTCGAGCTCGTAAACGGCTCAGAGGTGAACCTGTCTCCCCTACTCCAAATAAAGAGAAACGACGACGCGTTGGTTCTCAGCTCACCCTTCCGTTCACCGATCTTACGCACGACCCCTCCGATAATGATAACGACGAAGGAGATGTGACAAAATCTTCGTTTTTATCCGAATCCCCCGTGAAAGCGCCGTCCGGGATTAAATCTTTCAAGCTCTTATTTGACGAGAAGGCCAAATCGGAAGCTGCTCTACCTACTGGACGATCAGTCATAGATAGGACAAAGACTCAGTCGACATCTCGCAATTTATTTGGAATTGACTCGGCAATTGGACACGATGAAGATGCTCTGTGGGAGCTTAACAGCCAGCCTAGAACGACCCTTTTCAAGATTTCGTCAACATTGCCTCCTAATGATCACAGTCGCATTGCCAAGGCAAAAGTACATACAGGTACTATGGCATCAAAAATTTCGGCCAAACGAGCTCTTTCCGACTCAGATACGGAAAGCGTAGATGGGTTGCAACATTTATCGCCTGTAACATCAACTCTTATTCCACCGTCGCCCTCGGCGGACGATTCTTCTACAAGCCGCCAGAGCCAGCTCAACAATGTTCGAGGGAAGTCGAAGGCAGATGTTTCCAAGCGAAGAAAGGTGAAACCCGCCGTTGACGAGAAGATGGACGATCAGTCAGAAAGCGACAACGATTCTGACTCGCTACATGTCAATGTGAAGATATTAAATCGAACGCAGGCTGATTCGAATCCCACAGGACATATGGGGGCAAGCGACGGCTCGGACTCGGATCCAATACTGGGGTACTTGCATCGTGTTCCGCCTCATGGTCAGGAAGCCCATGGTGCGCTAGACGCTCACGAAGGAACAATAGAGGTCGAGCTGCCGGACAAACTACGCAGTGTGCTGGCACTGAACAGTGCGGAGCATGTGACTCGTTCCATACGAGAGGAGCGTATGGTGAAAGGATTGGTTCTTGGACGACGAACGGACCATTACGATCCCGATCGTGGAGGTGAAATTTGGGATGTCGGTGAAGACACTGAAAGGATTGACGGGGAACACGAGACTCGCGGAGATACGGAGGGCGAGGACGATTGGGAGGGCGAACCTGTCCCATGGGCGGTAGGAGAGTTGTAGGTCTCGTGAAGATTACTTGGTTCATTGTATGTTTCATACTCTTCCTGTGATTTACGCCATGGCCTCAAGAAACATGTTTCATGAAGATGTGTTGACCTTGGCTGGCGCCTTGATAACTCTTCGTCGGTCCATCTTTCTGATTTCCACGTGCACTATGCCATTCATACAGGCGATGCACCCTGAACCAGATATCATCCACTGTGTGGAATCAAACTCGGCTGCCACTTCATTTTTGGAAGTTCTGGCATGTATGAATATGATTCAAGCTCTTGCCACACACTTGCGACTCGAAAACAGCACGGGCACCTCACTCAATGTGCATGGTCCCCATCCTCGTGGCCCTGGTATCAAGGTATCTTGATTGCCCGCGATGTGAAACAACCTTCTGAGCATGGTGTAGGACTTTGCATGTCTTACGCATTTCCACTGTGGCCGTACGTTATAAACCTTGGAGCCCATATGTCCACTCCCTATCGTTCAGTTCAGCAAGCTCCTCGCTCTCGAAGTTTTATTGTTCGTAGCAGCAACCTCTGAGACTGGCCTCAAGAGCTACCCGTCGCCACCGAACTCCCTCTACATCATACGAACAAAAAATGCAACCCGGAATCCTACGTGACCCGGACGTGACCAACAAATTATTTGAGGCAATCCTCGATGCCCCCAACGGCAAACGGATGCTTTCACGAGTAGCTAGGACATGCCGTGCAATGTGCGAACCAGCACTCAATATTCTCTGGAGAGACCTTGATTCTCTGGTCCCTATCCTCTGGCAATTTCCTGGTCATATGCTCAAAAAGGCTCGTAAGCCTGGGATGGGATTTGTACGCTGCTCATTCACGACAATCTGATCTATTGCTGACTGGTATACCACAGGTCAAGTCACCCTCGAAGGAAGACTGGGACCCAGTCTTCAAATATAGCCAGAGAGTTCGTCAGATCACGTACAACGAGGCCTCGAACAATGTAGCGGCCTCCATCTTTACAGTTTTGCAAGATTCCCGTCCCCAATCGCCAATCCTTCCGCACCTAGTCGAATTAAATTGGAAGGCGGAAACACCTGCAGGTCTCGCTCGGCTCTTCATGTTCCTCACTTCGGGCGTTCGCTCCGTCAACCTGGAGGTTGGCACGAGGATGCCTCAGATTGAATCCTTCCTCGCTGATATGATCAGTCGTACCAAACTCACATCATTTTCATTCGTCTCCCCAACAAGCCTTCCAGACTCCTTCACAGATCTCCTCGGCCGTCAGGCATCCCTTGATAGGCTTGTTTTAATGGCTCCCGGCGCGTTGTCTCCTGGTGTTGGACGATGGATTGCGTCCCTGCCCCAATTGAAAACATTGAAACTCGATTTGACAGGACGGTCGATGATAGCTGTGGAGGGATTTTTTGACGAACTGCGCCTGAGATCTGGGGATTCGACACCGAGCTCCGTGGTTTCAACTGATAGCGGCGTTTTTTCAGAAGAAGAGGTTGACTTCTCATTAATCCGGAAGTCAGTTCTTCGCCTGACAGGCGACCTAACATCTAAAGGGTCTTTTACTGCACTGCGAAAGCTCTATCTCACCGGAGAGGTGTCGAATATAGCTGTGTTCATTAAACACATTGCGGTTCCTCTCGTACAACTTGAACTAGTCATTGAAGACCCTCCTGACCGGGCTGACTGGCACGACCTTTCAGCCTTGATCTGCGAGAAATTCGGCAACTCTCTGCAGCTTCTGCGAGTCACAGCCTCAAGTTCTTCTCGTTCCACAGACCAGGCCCGCACAGCATACAGTCGACTGTCGCTGGAACAATTCACCTATCTTCCATGTTTGACCCGGCTGGAGATCGACCTCCCCGAGTCCATCATCTTTACGGAGACAGACGTCCAGTGCCTTGTAACGGCGTGCCCAAGTCTTGAAGTTTTGAAGTTGTGCCCTCTGGCACGATTTTCATCCGGCGCAGGGGAGTCAAGGATCGATCTTAACACCATTTCCCAACTTCTCAGTGGCTGCCGAAGACTGCATACCGTCGCGACTGTCATAGATGCCAAAGCAAGTAATCAGGATGCCCTCGCCTCACTGCAGACATCATCAAAATCACTAGCCCGACTTCACGTGGGTCACTCGCGGATCGAGGACTCTCTTCAAGTCGCCATTTTCCTTAGCCATATCGCGCCGAACTTGGACACACTCAAATGGTTCCAAGAAAAAAATCGACCTGGCTTCGTCGAAGCGAATGCGCGTAATTGGCAAGGGGTCATGGACCTCCTTCCTCATCTTCAAGGCATTCGCTCACAGGAGCGAAGATTCGCCCAAGATGTTACTCGTGTCATATCCCAAAAAATTACTGTCGATAAGAGTGTCGATGCTACCGTCAAAACATGCAATCGCGGAGTCTATGCTGCTCCTCAAATGCGGAGCGACGCTATTCAAGTTTCTGCGAAACTAATTGAACAAATAGTCCAGGCAAACCCTGACTATGCATCTGCGATCATTGACGCCACACCATCTACTGTTGATACAGGCATTGACGCTATCCCACCAGTATCTTTAGAGATCGAGGACGTGAACCCGCCGAGCGACGCCTCAAAACCCGTGAAGTTACTTTTTGTGCCTTCTACTTTCTTAAAAACTTCTCTTCATCACTCTATCTGCCTACCATCCATCGTCAGTCTTTTTTCATTGGTGTACAAGCTGTTGGTCTTTTATCCTCTGTCGCTCCCTTCTCGTATCTTTCAAACCGCTGCCTCCAGAATCAGGTGGAACCATTCTGATATCATAGGATCTCAGAAACAGAGCCCACAAGTCACTCCCTCGACCTCGACCGAACCCACCAATGCTGTGGACTTGGATATTCCCTTGGACACCCTCGCTGAAGTCCGTTGTTGATAGAGAGATATGTTACTACATCCCTTACTTACTCTTATGTATTTGTGCTGGCACTAATGATAGGAAACGTATGAAAAAGTGTCTTGCAGTCAACCAGAAACAGCAGATTTGAAGGGGATGATGGCCACAATATATTGGTTCGCCCGAAAAGGAAGGCACAACAAACTAGGCAAAACAACACGGGGACGCGTCACTCAGATTGGAATTAGACTCTCAACTCTTCATCCAACCTATTCATTATGTCGGATAACAAGAAACAGGAGAAAGATTTCACAAAAGAGGTAGACGCTCTCCTTCCAGAAGCCGATGCGATCGTGAAGGTATGTTGGTTCTGACGGTCAGTCCTTTTTCTGTGCTTAACTATTCATGTCGGTAGTCGGGCAAGCTTCAAGAGGGACTCGACAAAATCTTTGTCCTAGAGAAGCAAACTAGAAATGTGAATTTTTGTTTACAAACTTTTACTACAGTCTAACATCTTTTCAGGCCGCAGATCTTCCGTCAACGACGAGGCTCACGAAAGCCGCCATTGAGCACTGCTATAAAGCCCGCGACTATACCCTGTTAAACTCTACCATTACTGCCTTGAGCAAAAAGCATGGCCAACTCAAAGCGGCTATTCAGGCAATTGTGGAGCTGTCGTATGGGTGGTTGAATGAAATTAAGCAAACGAGTGGAGTGCCCAAATGGCTCGAATTAGTGGAGACACTTCGTGATGTTACCGAGGGAAAAGTGTGCATTTCTGTTCATCGTATCATTTATTTGATTCTGAGCAGATACTCTGTAGATCTTTCTAGAGACTCCTCGAGCCCGGGTTACTTTACTACTGGCACACTATCATGAAGGACTTGCGAACGATTCGTCATCTACACCAGCTGCACAGAAGGAATCGTTGCAGACTGCCTCCGATCTTCTTTCCGACTTACAGGTCGAAACATACTCATCGATGGAACGCCGGGAAAAGACAGAGTTCATTCTTGAGCAAATGCGACTTCTGATCGCTGTTGCTAGACAAAAAGATGCGGAGCAGGGGAAAGTAGGGAAGGATGGCTTGGGGGGCGGTGAGGCAGAATGGGTAAAGGTCAGAGTGGGTGGCAGAAAAGTTAACGAAGAGTTTCTGAAAGAAGAGAAAAACGAGGTATTTCCTCAATTATCTATCTTCACATCAGCTGCTGAGAATATGTTATATCTAGGACATTAAAATTTTGTACTATGACTTGATGATACAGCATGCGCTCCATCAAGGCAATTATCTCGATGTCGCCAAATTCTATTACAAGATCTGGGAAACGCCTTCAATCAAGAAAGACACAGATGGCAAGGGTAAAACAGTCAGTGTCCGTTCATATCTTTTCCTGGCCCAACCTCACATCGCTACCAGGCTCTTGAGCAGATTGTTTACTACATTGTCCTCGCCCCTCATAACAACGAACAATCGGACATGCTTCACCATTTATTCGTGGACCCCGCCCTTGTGAGGCTAGAACTTCACTAGTGAGTTTGTTGTGTTTCTGTGCGCTTTTGACCATGTGTATTTATTTAGACTCGACAGCAATTTTGTTAAGTGTTTTACTACCCGTGAACTTATGAGGTGGCCTGGCATAGAATCAATTTACGGCGAATTCCTACGGACAACATCGGTTTTCAGGAATGAAAAGCAATGGGAAGATCTTCACACTCGTATCATTGAGCACGTAAGTTTCTTTGTTGCATCACTGACTACATTATCGTTACTGACAGGGGATGATAGAACATCCGTGTTGTCGCTCAGTACTACACGAGAATAACGCTGACTAGACTAACTTCCCTACTTGACCTAACACCAAAGGAAACCGAAGATACCCTTGCACGACTGGTGGTATCTGGAACCATATGGGCTCGAATTGACCGGCCGGCTGGAATTGTTAGCTTTACGAACAAGCGGAGTGCGGAGGATGTAATGAATGACTGGAGTTCTGATATGCAAAAACTCCTAAGCTTAGTAGAGAAGACGTGGATGGGGATGAATGCTGCACAAGCTGCCCAGTCGCGAGTAACCAAGGCATCTTCATAATTCCAATGTAATATATCGATTATATGCTATGTTTTTTTTTTTCGACACGGAGTGTTGCGATTATAGTACAACCATGAATATAGTGGGTAATTAGGCTAGAGTCGTGTGGATGCGCCCCTGCCCGATGTTCAGAAAGTCCATAGAAGTCGCAATATCGTTTGCTGTGAGCGCTTTCTCTTCCACGGGCTTCGTCAACAGTGGTGCATATGCAGGTCGTGTGCCCTCCTTCCACAACCTGACATACTCTTGACCCTTCGTCCACTCAGTGCCACCCTCGGATCTTTCCACAATTGCCTTCCAACGCTTCCGAGCAGCCATAGCCCCCTCGTCAAGTTCTTCGCGTCTCTCAAATGTCGCCAGGTTTCTCTTCTCCTTCTCGAACGAATGCTCAATTTCACTTGGCGCGAACCAAGCTCCCAGATGGTCCGCCTCCAAGTTGGCGAATGTTACAGTGACCTGATGTTCAGCGCGTAGTGCCCGAAACTGGGCGACAGCGGTTGAATAAGCTTCAGAAAGCGGTTTTTTATGATCCTCATGAAGAGTCCGTATAAACGCAATGACACTGCAGGACTGTAAGACATAAATTGCAGCAAACGAGGAATAGACATACTCCTCGGGTATCGGATATCTTCCTCTCTCACTGAGTCGTGTCCAAGCTTTGCCTTGGATGGGGTTCGCGTCTTGAATTTCAGCACCCTCCACGAGAGTCGTTGGTCGGAAGTTTTCGAAGGGATGGTCACGGAAGAATTGGCGACGAATTTTGTCCTCTAGGTATTTAATAGGGATTGGTTTAGGATCTTGTCCTTTCGGACGAGCAGACTGTGAGTTGTCGCACTGGTCATAGCTTGTGCGAGTTGGAGGAGCTTTCGGAGGGAGAGGAAGGGGTGGGTATTCGAGAACGGCTTGGTACCAGACGGGCTGTTGTTTAATGAAGTTTCCTCGCATTAAGCGGGAAACCTGCTGGTGCACCTGCGACGCAATCCGTCGAACCATTTCGTTGCAAACTCAAATGACGACCACAACTTTCTGAAATTTCTAAAGCTGAGCCAAACACCCTCAAGCAAATATTCCGGTATCCGACTTCCGAGAATCTTCAAACGATTGCAAGTATTGTAACTACAAGTATAATAAGAATAATTCTACAACTTGGCCTGATTTTCATCTTTAGGCCTTCTCAGCTTCCGCGCCTCGTCACGAAGAACACGCCGAAGCTGATTCAACGTGTTCAGTACCTGTTAACAACAGTCTAGCGCTAAAACTCACAATCTTGCCTGATGGGTTCTTGGGTACCGCGTCGATGAATTCAATACCACCCGTCAGGTGTTTATAAGGTACTTTGACATCTGAAACGTGCTGTAATGATATTACTTCGCTGTCTGTCCGTTTTCGTGGGCAAAACAAGAGGCACATACCTTTGCAATGGCAGCCTTCGTCTCAATCGCAGCACGCGCGTTACCTGCCGTGCGACGCGCTGCTACTTCACTCAAAACAATATACGCAAAAGGAAGCTCCCCACTGTAGTCATCAGGGATACTGACAACACAGGCGTCCGCCACATCACAATGCGTGAGGAGATGGCCTTCCAATTCAGCAGGAGCTACTTGGAAACCACGGACCTTCAGGATTTCCTGGTTGGTAGTTCTGGGTTAATAGAAGATCAATCTATACTTTCGATGCATACCTTTAGGCGATCTACGACAAAAACGTCATTCTTCCTAATGACTACCTCATCTCCCGTCCGAACCCAGCCATCGACAAATGTTTCTTTCGTCCTGTAACTGGAATTAAAAAGAGAGTAAAGAAGAAATCAACGACTTGATACATACGCAGCTTCGTTATTCAAATATCCAAGTGCCATGGATGGTCCCTTCACAACCAGCTCGCCCTGTTCCCCTTCGCGGGCCAGCGAACCGTCTTGCTTAACAACTCTTGCTACTATTCCAGGCAAAAGTAGACCCGCGCTACCCAATGTACCTATTTTGTGTGTTGTGGGTAACATTGTGACCGTCGTACAAGTCTCCGTGAGACCTAGACTTGATTAATATATGACAACATTTGTGCAGGACAAGACAAACCATATCCCTGGCCGATAACAGCGTTGGGTAAAAGCTGACGCAGGGACTTCACCAGATCTCCACTTAAAGGTGCAGCACCAGACATGCAATATTTGACATGGCTGAGATCGTAGTTTTTGATTGAAGGATGCTGGGTGGAAACGGTTGGTATTACTGAGAAGCTACAGAACAAAAGCTCCAAATACCTTGCAGAGGAGAACGACTTGGGGTGGAACAATGCTGAAACAACCGTAGGCATAACATAAAACATAGAGAGAGCGAAACCTTACAGTAAGTGGGTGATTTTATATCGAACAATACTGTTTAAAAACTCGGCAAGGCTGAATTTAGGGACAACGACCACGGAAATCTAAACCTTTCAGGTGAGTTTGTAAACATGGATTATAGAGACAATGAAATTACCCCGGAAAAAAGCAAAAAGTGCAACTGGAACAACATTCAGCATTGACGGCAAAGTTAACAGCATTGGAAAGACTACAGACGTTGACAACAAGCCCGTATATGTCTAAGGATTAATTGAACAGGCCCATCAGAAATAGAACTCTGCAATTTCAAAATCACTCACGGAAGAAAGGGAGGACTGAAGGGCAGTTTAGAGCATTAATGCACAGCAAACGCAAAAATAAAGTATTCCGAACGGACCAGCAATGCCAACATCTCCAGGAGTAATGAACTGGTTCTTGTAGCCCGGGTCATTAAGCTTATTGTGAACTACCATCTGTATGACATTTGCGATGACCGAATAATGCGGTATTGCAACAGCCTTAAGTGTTATTCAGACACAAGGCGCATATAAGCCTTCCGAGTCTTACGAACCTTGGGCTTGCCTAGAGGTTGTATTTAGTATATAACTAAAACAACAGCTTAGAGAGAGTTGATCACCTGTTGTACCACTGGAAAATGACAAAAAGGCAATAGTCGTTTTTGCTTCTCCAGACTTGAAACGAATATCTGCGTAAGATTTGGGAATACTGAGACCATATTTTACAAGCTCGTCGAACGTCAAATGGCTAGAAACTGGTTTACGAAGTGGAGGCTCGATAAAGACGATGCGATCGTCTGAAAGGCCTACTTCCTTGGCAGCGGCTTTGGCGGTGCTGAGGAATGCTGGGTGGATGATAAGGAGAGATGCTTTGGAAGTACGCAGTTGGTGAACTAGCTCATCCCCCTTATAGGCGGGATTTGCTGGGCTGGCAATAGTTCAGCCAATTGGTTCTATTAGTCGTCAGGATGAGATAGATTTACGTTATTATTCCACCCAGGGTGTGGGTGGCCCAGATACAGACGGGGTAAGCTGGGGAACATTGTCAGTCGTACCGTAATAAATGACAAGAGCATGTACTGCTAGACGCACCGACGTTATTAGGACTGAAGATGCAGACTGTCAAGGCCGCATAACATCAGTTCTGATATTAGGGTTCTATGAAGTTGCACGTACCAGTATCGCCCTTTCCTGCAACGTGGTACGCGGTCAATTCGGGAAATAACTTGGTGTCAGAGAAACATGCGTACCAATGTTCCACTTGGAACTCAACGCATTTGCGAGGCCGTGGGTACTCTGAGATAGCTGGAACGCGACATGAGGCTCAAGTGAAAGCTTTACGACGTGAAGCAGACCTCGGAGTGTCCAAAAGCACGAGTAGATCCATCTTTAATGAGCCAAGGAGCGCGTTCTGGACGAACGGGACGAAGGGGGTTGTTGACATCGAGGAAGAACTGAGGGATAGTTAGGTTGTCTGGAATGTGCGGAAGAGAGGGGCCAGTGGAGTGGAATTCAGGCATGACGAAGGGGGGAGCGACTGATAGGCCATGAGTGAGTTTTATACGCGATGCCTTAAAGGGAACGATGCGGTTTAACTTAGGTGGTGTAATACATTATTTAGATCCGTGAATTGTCGGAGTTAGAGTCTAATATTGATATTGATTTCAGGTTAACCATGGACAATGAGGAGGCTGAGCTGCGTAATCCGTTCCCTTCGCCCCCTTCGCATTACACGCAATACTCCTCGCGAAATCTACAGCTTCTTGCTCTCCTACGGGAACGCGCCTCTGATCTCTCCAACGTCAATCAGCATGAGGTTCTGTCTGACCAAATTGATGTTCCGGATTGGCCCCTAATTCAGCTGGAAAAACCCCGCGTCGATTGGATCCTGGAGGAACCAGATGCATACTATGATGTCTTTGGAGATCGTTGGTTTGTGCGCAACCTTATCTTTCTACATTTTTGGGTCTCAAGCTACTCAGGTCAAGGAAAAAATACCCTCCTTAGCTGAACTTGGTGGCAACCAATTGTATCCTGTAGATCCTAGTACCGGTAAGGGGCAGTGGCGACCCACACATGTCGTTCCTATCACCTGATTCTTCACATGCTTTTCTAAGATCGTCGCCCTGCTCTATTAAGCATACTGCGCTCACTACTGGTGACATTCTCGTCCTTGACCTCGTCTCTTCTTGCACCCCCTCCCATTTCACCCAATGACCCCCCGGAATGGCATCGCCATGTCGAATGGATAACAGTGCTCAGCCAGAATATCATGGCGGCTGCCAATGATTTGCGACCAGTACAGGTGTGACTATCGATCTGTAAAGCCTTGGTTGTCAGCCCTAATTTATCGACAGGCGAGAGAGAACCTCGAGTCTATGATGCGACGTCAACTTGAACTTCGCCGAAGTGAAACGGAAGCATTGCACTCGTAAGTCTAGCTGCCTACCTGACTTGGAAACGCCACAATCATTTCCAGGAAATGCAATGCCCTTGAGGCAAATCTGGCAGAACTGAGAAAATGCATAGATACCCTACCTCCTCGGGCTCACGCTCAGGTGCGTTCAATCCTATAAGTTTCGACATGGACCCAGCATCTCATTCTCTGAGCTGCAGCTCGAAACCACAGCATCGAGCGAAACCTCACAACAAGTACTTGAAACGTCAGAGGTACTTGGTTCTACATTTTGCATTGACTGTGGCTTAGACATTTCAGACGTCTATGTCCTTATTGGACTCTGGGGATTCAACAGAAACGGATGTCTTACGATGGGCTGAAGAGGTGGCGTAGCTGTCATCAGAAGTTTCCAATCGACTACTCCATCCATCACGACTTTATCGCAGTCTATTCACCTATTCTCGATTGCATGAGGACAAATTTGACATAACCACGAGGACCCGAGGCTGCGACCGACTTGCACTCAGGATTGAATGCGGTGATTCCTTGTGTCACATTTCTCAACTTCAGTGATTTTTGTGTGGAAGGTCTGAAATGGACATCGACTACAAGCGGTTGCTCAAAGTAAAACAATCCTTTTTAACTCAGAGTGTACAGTGTGTAGTTACATGCGCGCGCATGCACAATATTCATGAGGCCTGAGGGTCAGCTCACTCACACAAATATTGTAAACCCTAACCCAAGTTCGAACGGGTTTCCTCACTCTTCACACTTGTACTGTACGGGTTGAAAAAGCTTACCACAATACCAAATGTCTACGAAACGCAGAATTGGTGTCAGCATCGCATCGACAGAAGCTGCACGGCGTCAGTTGATGCAACCTGTACCATGTTGGGAGAAAGTCTGGGTGCCTGCTGACAATGGTGGTGGCTCCAACCTAAAGATCTACAAATGGGTAAAGACAGAGAAAATACAGGTATTTCTCGTTCGGTATTCAAACAAATTTTGGAGCTCAAGAAACCATAGCAATTTAGTGACGACGAAGGCGAAGTCGATGAACCGCTAGCTCCTCTACCAGATGAACCGGAAGTCATTGATGGAGACGAGGAGGACGAGGCTCTGCCCGAAAATGTTGTTGAAGAAACACAAGCAACGGAGATAATCGATGCAACACAGGATGAGGAGTCAAAACCCCCATCCCCCAAACCACAGCTCTCCATGTCCTTACAGGACAATTCAGAACTCGATGCACTTGACACGTCTTTGAAGCCTATGGACGAAGATTTAGGTGTAACGTTAGGAATGAACGACCAAAGCATCTCTGGCGATGGAATGGAGTTGGATATGAGTGGGCTTGGGCCAGACGGGTTGGGACTAGAGGACTCACATGATCTCTCTCAACTTGGAGGGGTGGATGTTCTTGTTGGAGGCCAGACAATGGATGCAAGTGCAGACCCCTTTGGACATGTGGTGGAAGAGTAATTAGAAGGTTGGCACGATTTCAATACTGGGAATTTCGCTCTCATACTTGACACATTGCTCTTTAGCTAGGTCTTGGTTTGTCCTTTCTGATAAACTCGACTGTATACTACTTGGCGCGACGTGACATAGATCGACGCATACTTCTTGACCGGTTTGGAGTCTAAGACGCTTTATTTTCTGGAGGATAGAGCCCCCAAGCTTCGAGTACAGTCAGTGCAGGTGGCTTTTCTAATGCTACATTGTGCGCGATTGATTCACGCTGCTTGGGCGGTCAGTGAGAGAAAGCCTGGAGTTGGTTAATTTGTCCGACTGCGATGATAATAGATTCAGTTGATAAAGGCCTTCACTAGGCTTTAAAATTCATCTTTTATGTATAGCCATGTCATTGTGGAAGGGTCCACATGACTCATAGCTTATTCAGAAGTCAGCTCTTGCATTAGACGCTTAGTCGACGTCTCAGTCCTCAAGTTCAACGTTCAACGTTCAACTTCAACGCAATCGTCTTCCAGTCCATGACGATGAACAACCTCAGGGTCATGATCTTTCATGATCATCGTAACTTGTTCTTCCTTTCAATCACCACAATTCTTTCGTTTCTTGCCCTCTCTCCAACTCCTTCCGCAGCAGCCATAGTGCTTACCCTCACGACACTGCTTGTCTACGGCCAGAGGGCATTTTCCTCTCAATATGCGTTTAGAGACACACTCTGGCTTGGTACCGCCATCTCATTCTCTGGTACACTGGCCAAGGCCTCGCCTTCTCGCAGCGCGCTCTCGTCACCAGGAGGCGCCATCGCAATCCTTTTTGTTTTAAACGTAATCACATCAACTCTTGCCATAAGTTCTGTCTATCTTCAGAACCGGCTTGGCACACGGCTTCAGAGCCCCTGGTCTCAACTCACCCTTTTCCCGGCGCTCTGGGCCACACTCTGGTATGGAGTGTCTTTCGTTAGTCCAGTTGGCCGACTCTCAGCTTGGAGCTCGACAGAGGGTGCAGGATTTTACGGCTGGATGATACCCTATTCTGGATCTCCGGGTAATGACTGGGTTGTAGCTGCATGGGCAGTTGTGCTCTCGCGTGTCGTTTGGTCTTGGTACATGGGTGAGGACCCTGAAGAGATCCACACGACAGCGCACACTGCCCCTGCAACTAAACAAAACAGTTTGTTGACCCAGAAGAGCAGCTCATTGCTCTTCACTGGTCTATTGGTGGCTCTTGCTCTTCCCTCCTTGCTATTCAACAACTTCCCTCTGACAGTTGTAGGTGGCCCGCAAATCACCCCCCTAAGTGTCGGATGTGTCCTTCCCCCGTATCAAAGCTACCACCATCATACTCTTTCTCTAGAGGACTACATTAAGGAGAGCCAAAAGCTCACTTCTGCAAATCTTCTTCTGTGGCCAGAAGGCGCAGTGACTTTTACATCTGAGAATGATATGATGGAGGGGATAGAAAGGGTACGAACAGCCGTCAAAGGTCCTGTTGTTGGTGTGTCTTTTGAAGAGAACTTTGGGGATCCTGAAAGTGGGAAGTCAAGTTCTCGACGTACAGGAATTGCGCTCGTTTCACAGACATCCACATTGCCTGAGATTTACTACAAGCGCCATTTAGTACCAGGTATGTTCATAGCCCTGATGTTGCATAGAGATGACTCAGAGAATTCTTGACTGTAGTCGCCGAATCTTTTTCGTTGACTCCTTTCAATAATCCGCCCAACATTACAACCATCCCTTTGAAGGCCCCTAACTATATTGATAAGCCAACGTGGGTACCAGATGGTCCACCCTACGTCCGTTCCGTTCCTGTGACCACTTCTATCTGCCTTGATTTCGCACACCCCTCGCAGTTTTATGCACTGGAATCGCGGCCAGCTCTAATCTTGGCTCCTGCACGTACATGGGACATTGCAGTGGGCAGCGCCATGTGGCAACAAGCTAGACAGCGGGCTGAGGAGCTGGGGAGTATGGTTTTATGGTGCGACGGTGGTGATGGTGGAGTCAGCGGTATAGCGGGTGGCGGCTTCCACGACTTTTTGCAAGTCGGCCTTGGATCTTGGGTGAAGATTGTTGGAGTTTCATATCCCTTTGATGAGCGCCGAACGATCTATGCACGCTCAGGTGTCTTCGTGCTTGTTTTCATCTGGCTTTTGACCTGTTCGAGCGCAATTTTCAATGTCGTCACGCCTTGGCTTCCTTCAAGAATCGGCAGTGTCAGCCATTTTCTCCGTAGGCGACAAAATGCCACAGTTCCCGTAGGAAATTTGCTGGACATCTAAATCTAAGTAAATGTTCTTTTGCTTCTGTTGTACTGATCATCCATGCTTTGTGAAGTTCTTCGTCGTTATATTTCAATGAATAAATGAAGTGTTATGCTCGTGACATGACTAAGTGATGCAGCGTAATCGACCACGAGGGTTGCTTAACTAGTACTACATCGTGGTTGCCTGCAGGAAGCCACGACCCTTTAATTCAAGGGCGCCGTAGCAATCTCTGTTCACAAGGCCATTGAAGACTTGGCCCACAAGCTCGACGTCTCAAAAACGGTACCTTGAGTCGAGCTCTATTCGTCGCCCCCGTGGCCTCTCGAGCCCCTCGACACTAGCACCAAATCTACCTCCCTGGCAGTCCAGAGAACCTGATTGGGAGGACGACTTTGTTTTTATCACACACAGAGATCTACCCATTCCGCTCGATAAGCCTAGTCGACCTCAGTTTGTGGGCGCTTATCCATTTCAATCCGCCTCGCTACTACCGTCTCAAATCAACAGGACCCCTCAACAAGCTACTTCCCAAGCCGCGAAACTACGCCTGCCATTTACCTTACCACCCTACGCCTTTGGTTCACCGCCTCAAACCTCGGGCAAGCGACAACAATCTCTATTTTCGCTCAAAATCTTTACTCGCTTCTTCTGTGGCTCATCCTCTCCGAACCCTGTTAGAAATTCGCCCACCCTTTATTCCAGGAGCTTTCAACCTAAGCCCAAGTCGATCTTAGCCAGCACCGGTCCCATCACCTATTCTACTTGGCATCTACCTTCCCGCCAGCGTGCTTTGTCGCCCCCCATTAAACCTCAATTCAGTATTTCTGAAAAAGCTCCTACCAAACCACTTTTGACAAACACTCAGGTTGGCCCAGTCTCTTTCTATCGTTCGTTAGAACATCTCAGTGTTTGAAGAGTGATTCTAACTTGACTTCTCAGTAAACGATCAACCAAGCACTCATCATCACCTCAAAGAAGTAGCCTCGAATCAAACCTCCCGAAAAACGTCAAAGATGTTCAACCAGGCAGAATTACCACCTCTTCGCGACCTATCCGATTTTGGGGGAAAGCGCACAGATGTGGTGGACTTCGGTATTGGGATGGATTACGGAGACCAAGCGTGGTTCCAAAATAGACCTGAGCGTCCACAAGTCAGTCCCTTTGTTCATCTTGAAATCAACCAATCTTATGTTTATTCTAGCCAACACCACCTCAACCAGAGTATACCCCCGCTCCTGACGTCATTAGTATGAATGATGCTTTTGAATATGCTCTGAGTTCAGCTCCCAACGTACTGTACGCACGGTATAAACAGTACGGCCAGGTGGGGTTTGAATTTTTTACTCGGCTTTTTTTATCTGATGATTTGTTCCAATAGTTGGGAGTATTGGCTTGGTGCTCCGAGTTTAGTGAACTCATCGATGGTCTCAAAGAGCTTGGGTTCGAAGGAAACATGTTCACAACGACGCGATCGCAGGCGTTGGAAACCTGTGCCCAGTTACTCAAACTTCCAATGGAGATTGATATGCAGCTCATCATTATGTATCTCTCGGGCCAGGTGAGCCGCCTACGACACTTTTTGGACAGCGAAACTGTGTGGGATGACTATCCAATACCGAAATTCCCTGTTCATCCTCCTCAGGTATCAATATCGCTACCAGTATTATAACATCTTCTGATTTCATTCTCTCCTTGTAGTAATATCTAGTGAACATATATCTGATGTAGCACGTACATGCCAAAGTCTCCAATAATTTAGAAATATCACAGAACAATCAAAGAGAAATAAAGTAGTATGAGTGATTACAGCCTAAATAATGGTGATAATTACAGTTGAAATGTATGCGGAAGTGGAAAGACCCAGTATCCCAGTATGCGCAATGCTTGAGAATTCCAAGGGGTATCAAAAATGTGATGTAGTCAAGCCAGCATGTTTTGTCCAGTACTCCGAATTTCTAACATCAGCAGGTATTTCCCGTCCTATATTGTGGGGATGATTAGGAATGGCATGGGAGGTATAAGATTTCTGATCAGATGTAACAGATTCAGCGTAAATCCGCGGGCGAGATCGACGATTGGTGAGTGGCGGCTGATGAGCAACCGTAGGTATCGACGTTGGAGAAGAATAGATGATGGGTGGAGGGGCAGCAGGCATCGAGTGATAAATAGAGTGTGTGGGCTGTAATGGTGTTTGTACAAGGAAGGCAGTATGGCTAGATCCGTACAGGCTTGACGTTGAGGGGCCAGGAGGACTGATACTCCCCATCAAGGGGGTATTATGATTTGAAGGTATAGTTGTGTATCTGTTTAATTCATCACCTTGCATGCTGCGAGCTTTCCAAAGGCGCTCCATATCCCAAGCCTCCTTGGCTCGCAAGGCATTCAATTCATCCGCAGAGGGGAGCTGGGAGGTTGGGCGGGTGGATACAGAAGGGTGTCGGCCAAGAGGGCGTGTGGTAGAAACGTCTTGAGATGGCGGCGCTGCCGGTTGGGTTTTATTTGGGTCGACGTTTAAGGGGCTCGAAGAGGTTTCTTGTCGTTTTCGCGTAAGTTTTCGTTTTGGTTCTTCCCGGCGATGGTCATTCACATCTGTCCCAGACTTCACTGGCGCTGTTGTTCGTAGATGCCGTGTATCTGCCTCCAGGGTCTGGTTCACGACTTTCGGCACCGTAGTCGATAGTTCTCCAGATTTAGATTCACGGCGGCTCCTATGCCTTCGTCGAGCTTCTTGTTCAACTTCGGGATCTATGAGTGTCCTGCTTCCATGCTTTCTCTCGTGTTGACTGCTCGACTCGCGATCCCTGTGGCTCTGATCATTGAGATCCTGTTCACGTTCCTTTGGAGGTCGAGAATGTTCTTTATCTCTGGAGCTCCGAGTACGATCTTTGTCTCTGGAGCTCCGAACATGTTCTCGTTCTCTGGATTCACGAACATAATCCCTATCCCTCGACTCACGAGCATGGTCTCTATCCTTAGAGTCACGAGCGTCCCTGGATTCACGAGCGCGGTCTCTATCCTGTAAGTCACGAGCGCGGTCTCTATCCTGTAAGTCACGAGCGCGGTCTCTATCCTGTAAGTCACGAGCGTCCCTCGATTCACGAGCGCGGTCTCTATTCTTAACGTCACGAGCGTCCCTCGATTCGCGAGCGCGATCTCTATCCTTGGAGTCACGAGCATAGTCTTTATCCTTGGAGTCACGAATGTAGTCTCTGTGTCTGGAGTCACGGTGATAGTCTCTGTCCTGTGATTCGCGCTTTCGGTCTTTAGAGTCGCGATGATAGTCTGCATCCCTTGAATAGCGCGTATGATCACGATCCCTAGACTCGCGGAAATAATCTCTGGAACTGCGATATTCCTTGTCTCTGGAGTCACGAAGATACTCTCGGTCCCTTGAATCACGAACATGTTCCCTTTCTCTATCACGAACGTATTCTCTATCCTTGGAGTCGCGGATCTTCGGAGAATGTCTAGACTCGTGATCGCGGCCAGAATACTCCTTAGCGTTCCTTGTATCTCTGTCTTTCAGGTGACGGTCCCTAGATCCAGATGACACGGGCTCTGAATCCTTTGGTGTCTGCTCCTTGGAACTCGACGACCCTTTGTTTGTCGCCTTGTCGGGGGTTCCGATCACTTCCCATTGCTCTCCACCACCAAACAATTTCTCGTTCGAAGCTGAAACATTTCCAGATGGGCTTCGAACAAGGCGAAAGGTTTCCGTCTGGCGACTAGGAACATCGGTTGAGATTTTAAGTGGGAGGGGAGGAGGAGCTTGTTCTGGCGTTGAAAGGACGGCTATATCCGCAGTGGTATATGGTGTTGGAGGATTGGCTAGAACGGACGCAGCTGAAAGCGGAGAGTTGTCGTATATATGAGGTGGCTGTAGCTTCGTATCACCAACGGGAAACGGAACTGTGGACGCTATAGACGCGGGTCTGATCGCTTTGGTGACAGATGGTGCAGGTTTAAGAGCAGGTTGAGATGTGAGGGCTTCAACTGATGGCGGCGGTTTTCGGGAAGAGGAACTTATGTGAGAGTCGCGAGCAGGACGTTGCTTGGATTTTCCAGTAGTCACATCGGGCACTTCCGAATCACCGAAAGAGGCTTGGCTTTTATAGCTGATGATAGAAGGGGCATGTTTGAGTGATTCGGAAAGCGGAATAGGTGGATCCAGAGATGACTGTCGAATAACACTTGGAGGCGATGAGATGAGCTCAGGAACCACGTCCTTCTTCAATTTCATTGGAGGCGTAGGAGGCGTCGGAGATGGGGGCGGGCTTTTTTCTGGAGGAACCGGTGGGTTCGAATCCAGCTGAGGAGTTGTCGAGTGGATTGACTGGGTGGACCTAGATTCTGGTACGGGCTCAGGCTCGGACTCAGGCTCAGGCTCGGGCTCAGGCTCAGGCTCGGGTTCGGGCTCGTTGCTTGACGGTAAGGGAACTGGTCCTTGGCCTGGTGTCGTTTCTCCGGAGGCAGGTGTGTCTGGGTTCGCGACGGTTAACCGGCCAATTGAAAAAGGGGCTTCCACCGAAACAACTGAAGCAGAATCTGTGGTTTGAATATGGGTATCCTCTTTTGCTTCCACAGGTTTTTCATCACGAGGGGGTGCGCGTTTGGTCGCATCAGCAAGAAGCTTCTCAGGAGATGGCTGTCGTGAAGGCACAAAGGAACGTCGAGAAGTATTATCCACCGCTGGGTCAAGCGTGCTGATGTGCTGCCAGTCATCGGTGACATTGCTTGCCTCAGAAGTCGGCTTTGCCAAAAGACTAAATTTCTTGACCAAACGGCCAAGAACACTTCCTCTTTTCTCCTTTTTCGGTTGAGTAGCCATTGAAGAACCAATTGGAGGTGCAACAACAGACATGCGTTTGGGAAGGTCAGAGGAAGACGGTCCAACGTCCATGGGAGTTGTAGGAAACGAAGCTGGATGACGCCCAGCATCCTGTGATGGTCTTCCAAAAACACTTGCAGCTGATGGAGTACGACGACGCTTGCTGAGTTTCCGCGGAATTTGAATCTCGGGCTTGCCCTGTAGGTTTACAGCAGTTGTGGATTGCGATAGAGGGGACGGTGCAACAGTTCTCCCTCGATTCTGGTCCATACTGGATCGCCTTGAGCGAGTATGTAGAACCTGAACTAGTAAAAATTACATTTTGTTTAGGAATGAACGGATTAGATGAATAGAAAAATTACTCACCTCCTGTACGTCTGCTGAAATGGACCCATTTACCAAACCTATATCGTATGGGGAAGGATGATGCCAATTTGTGCCCCATGGGTCTGTCACATCCCACAGATCTACAACGTCGTGTGCTGTTTCTGAAGTTTTACGCGTCCTGGGCTTGTCCTCGACGCGTGTCTGTGAAGAGTCGGGCGTTGGAAGGGGAGAAGTCGAAGGGGTTCTGCTGGGCCCCGCTACACGCGTCGGATCGTCCAAGCGGTCTTGCGAGCCAGAGGCAATTGGCGGAAAGGAGGGGGAGAAAAAGGATGGTGGTCGCGCTGCGGGCGTAGTTTCCGAACGAGGTATGAGATGATGGTTCTTGTACCAGCGAGGACCAACAGGATTGTGTATAAAATACCGCTGCTTGTGCGAGGGTACTGGAACTGAGTTCCATACACTCTTATTGACGGAGGTAGGGAGGTCCTTGGAGTCGGGTATGATAGAACGCGGGGAATTCATCGGTAAGATCCAGTCAGGCTTGTCGCTATCGTGGTGGTTGACTATAACCTGAGCCGCCTCGTCCTGGTACTGCTCGACGTTAGTATCAGGGTGTTGCCTTCCTTGATGAAGGTTGTGCGCAGGTGACGGCGCCGGTTGCGCCGTCGCCGATCGTTTAACCGATTTGCGAGACCAAATTGACGTTCCTGCATTCGATTTCTTCGATAACTTTCGCTCTAAAATTTCTTTTTTCTCCATGTCCTTGTAAAAGGCAGCAAGATCGTCTGGAGACACAACCATTGCATTGTCCTTGCCTTGCGACTAAATTACGTTGTTCAACAAACGGCGAACGAACCCCGCAACATCGCCCAAGTGACAATTAACTCACCTCTTCAAAGGGCTCTGTCGCCTGTATTGGGTGCCGATACTCCTCCATGCTGGCCGTGATGTGTGTGGGTAGATAAGAGGCTAGCTACGGAGGAGACAGCGGGATAAAGAGACTAAGACACTTTGAGCAAGATTGTTCTTCTTTGCGGCCACGTGCTGAACAGGAGGCAGTCATCTGGCCTTCAGCGTAAACATTCTCTCTCTCTCGCCGCCACAGCTCTCCTTTCCACGTTCGTTTTTCAGAAGACAACGCGAGGACCTCCTTCGAAGTACTTGTGAACTACATGTATTTCATTAATACTCGACTGACGACACCACGCGCCTCCCCCGCACGCAATGAAGGCTACGTATAAAATGCAGGACTTGTACCTATGTATTGACAGCAACCTTGAGGCAAGTCACCTACTAAATCAATTGAAAGAAAGGCGTCAAGTGGCCAGCCACCCTGCATCGTTAATTCCAAACTTCACCATTGAACGAAGTTGATTTACCGTTTGATCGAACCAGTGATCGGCAACTAATCTTATCTTGATTAGGAACCCGACAATTTTCTAAACTACCATGGGTGTGCGCATTTTACTTCTAGGAAATGGTGGCAGAGAACATGCTCTTGCCTGGAAACTAGCGCAATCAGATCTCCTCGACTGCTTATACGTCTGCCCCGGAAATGGCGGCACAGCCCAAGAGCCAAAAACGGTCAATGTCGATATCTCTGCCACTGATTTTCCTCGCCTAGTAGATTTTGCGGTCAAGAACAAGGTGTGCAATGTCAGAACATGGCACAAGATTTCCCCTAACATCACTTTCAGGTCGATCTAGTGGTTCCAGGACCTGAACAACCTTTAGTTGATGGCGTCGAAACTCACTTCCGCAAGGGTGTGTCTCTTTTCTCAAGATTTAGAGATAAAAATGTTGAGGTGACCTAGTGGGTATTCCTGTGTTTGGACCAAGCGCACTGGCAGCTAGGATGGAGGGCTCCAAAGCTTTTTCGAAAGATTTCATGGCCCGACACAACATCCCCACTGCAGCATTCCGGGTCTTCAAAAATACGGAAATCGAAAAAGCTATTGAATACGTCAATACGTGTGGCCACAAAGTTGTCCTCAAGGCCAGCGGGCTTGCAGCCGGGAAGGGTGTCCTTATCCCAGATACAACAGAAGAGGCGATTGCAGGGCTTAAGGAGATGATGGAGCAGCGTGTTTTCGGGGACGCAGGTCAGCATTGTTGTGTTCATTCAAACGGCACAGCTTGACACCTTTCTTCAGGCGATGAAGTTGTGATTGAAGAACTACTCACTGGCCCCGAGATCTCTGTACTCGCTTTCTCTGACGGTTACACCATTGTTCCTCTACCAGCTGCCCAAGATCACAAGCGCATCGGTGAAGGAGATACGGGTCTAAATACTGGCGGCATGGGTGCATATTCACCGGCTGGTATCGCTACGCCTGCCATTATGGACCAAATCATGAAAGAGTCGTTGCGGCCGACGATCGATGGCATGCGTCGAGAGGGTGCGTCCAAACTAAGGTTACCACTTTCCTTGCTTAAGAATCTACAGGTTATCCATTTGTTGGCATGTTGTTTACTGGGTTCATGCTCACACCCTCAGGACCCAAGGTCCTGGAGTATAACGTGAGGTTTGGAGATCCTGAAACCGAAGCATTGATGGTCCTTCTCGACGAGAAAGTCGACCTCGTTTCCGTTTTAATGGTAAGGATATCCCTTTTTCCAGGATTCTTTCTCACTTGGGCACATTCTAGGCATGTGCCAACCACCATCTTGACTCGACAACGATATCTGTGCGACCTGGCTTCGCTGTATCAGTTGTCCTTGCGTCTCATGGTTATCCTGGATCCTATCCGAAAGGCAAGGTTATTAATTTCAAGCCAGTACCGTCGAGTACGTTCATATTTATTATTCTCACTATCAAGTGCGAATAAAAAAAACTTGAATACAGATGTCGTTGTGTTCCATGCAGGAACCACGAAATCTGGTAATGACATCGTGACATCGGGAGGACGCGTTCTTGCTGTCACGGCTTATGGACCTTCGATCCAAGAAGCTCTTGACGCTGCTTACGCAGGTGTTGACGCCGTTTCATTCGATGGAAAGACTTACAGGCGAGATATAGGCCACCGGTAGGGCATTCCGGCACCATTTTCCCCCAGTTAACTAACGCGATATGTCAGCGCATTGAACGCTCTCCGCGAAAAGAAAGCTGGTTTAACCTACGCACAAGCAGGGGTTTCAGTCGACGCTGGAAATGACCTGGTGGAGGTTATCAAACCATATGTTCGTGCAACTCGGAGAACTGGTGCAGACGCCGAGATCGGAGGCTTCGGTGGTATATTCGATCTCAAGGCTACTGGTTTTAAAGATCCAGTCCTCGTCAGCGGTACCGATGGTGTTGGTACTAAGCTTCGGGTTGCTGTCGATGTGGGAATCCATGACCTCGTTGGTATGTTGTCTTGGGTCTTTTGGTTCCGCAGCTTGTCTGACTTGTTATGTGACAGGTATCGATCTTGTGGCGATGTCTGTCAATGATCTGCTTGTGCAAGGCGCAGAGCCTTTGTACTTCTTGGATTATTATGGATGCGGAAAACTTGATGTCAATGTCGCTTCTCAAGTGGTCAAAGGCATCGCTGACGGTTGCCGTCAAGCTGGATGTGCCTTGATTGGCGGAGAAACAGCAGAAATGCCTGGAATGTACAGTGAAGGTGAATCATACTACGTCAATGAATACCGTTCTTTCTAACATTTCATCGGAAGGCGACTATGATCTCGCTGGCTTCGCTGTTGGCGCCGTCGAGCGTAATTTGATTCTACCAACCCCCGACATTGCTGTCGGCGATGTTCTGCTCGGCATTTCATCCTCAGGAGTGCATTCGAATGGCTTCTCGCTTGTGCGAAAAGTCGTCTCCATTTCTGGACTGACGTATACTTCACCTTGTCCATGGAACACAGATGAGACCCTTGGACGTGCTCTCCTCGAACCTACGCGTATATATATATCCCAGGTTCTTCCTGCAGCCAAGGCTGGCCTCCTCAAGGGCATGTCTCACATCACTGGCGGCGGTTTCACAGAAAATATACCCAGAGTCCTGCCCAAGGATCTCGGCTGCTACGTGGATGCATCTACATGGACTCTTCCTCCTGTGTTCAAGTTCCTGGCGCAGCATGGTAACATTGCTCCGCTGGAGATGGCGCGAACATTCAACAACGGCCTCGGCATGATTGTCATTGTCAGTCCTGACAAAGTCGACGCGGCTATTGCCGCTCTTGAAAAAGGCGAAGGCAGTGTTCACAGAGTTGGAGAAGTGACTGCGAAGCCGGGGGTCGAAATGCGAAACTTACAAGCTTGGTCATTATAAGGATTATAGCGGAGCAGGGGTGTGGTGTGGTGTGGATGTGACTAGTAATGTAACATAGAGCCCATAGACAGTAACAATGTGGTAGGAACAAAAACATGTAGTGGATGTTGATCAAGGAGAGACAGGTCGGCCAGCAACTGGATCTACACGAACGGGAGAGTCACAAAACTATGACTAGATGAGGAACGTTAATAAGGTTTATGCAGGATGTCAGTGTAGATGGGAGTGAGTGACAGGCCGGTAGAGATAGATAAAGGCGATAGATAGTATAAGATGTGGGATGACGAATATATAGAGATAGGACTGTGTATGAGTGTGCGGGATTATGCGAATCAAAAGCAAGAGACAGGACAGTGTCAAAGAGGGAAAGTGTGTGCCACCATAGGGTCTACTGGCGACAACAGAAATCTATCATGTGCTGGATATTTTAAGCCGAAAGTGCGATTTCTTTGGGCAGGTCAGGTGCGGCGACAGCTGCGAACGAGATAGGCAGCTTCGCCGCAGCGGGTTGTTCTTGCGTCGTGGTTGCGAGGGCAGGTTCCGGGGCAGTTCCGTTTGGCTCAGACTATATTTCATTCGATCAACACGGGATGGAATTAAGGAGACCACGGAAAGCATACCTTGGGAGCAGCTGACTTTACAAGGTCCGGAGTGGGGCCACGAGTGCTCGAATCTTTTGAGCTAGCGTCCTTGCGAACAGGGGCGGGCGCTGAGAGAATTTGGGCGGCGGTAGGGCCTGCATGTCCATTGATGCCGTTTGGCAGTCCATTCAACTTGGCCGGAGGAGTGACAGAGCCCGCGAGGACAGGGAAGTCATCGGCATTGGGGACGCGTTGCGGTTGTTTGGGTGGGAGTGGCCGCCTTTCAGGCCGCGCACCATTCTGTCCGAAGCCATTTTTGCCGCCTTGGTGGTAGCGTGGACGGCCTTCCGAGTGTTGAGGGCGGTTGGGACCCTCGGTGCCATTTTTTTGAGGGGGCGCGTCCTAAATGGATCGCGGTCAATAAGGATAGATAAATTACAGAACATATAGAACATACATCGCGAACGTTCATGCCCGCCATCTTTTCGGTGAGATTGCCGACGCTGTTGCCATTGGGCTGACGTGGCGGTCTGGGCCCACGCCCATTGTATGGTGCAGCATGATGCCCATTAGCTTCAGGCGAAACATGAGGCCAGCGACAATCATCACTAGCAAAGATTGTAAATAGGAGAGACTCGTAATTGAATGCCGAGGACATACCCATTTTTGCATCGACCAGAAGGGAAAAAGAGGCAAGGAGGTTTGCGACCATTAAGAGAAGCACGACGAGCCCCACCACGTCGAGCACCAGCGGGGTCACGGGTAGGGTGATGGTTGTTAGAACCTGGAGCGTCATGAGGGTTAAGAGGCTTCATGTCTCCATTGAAGTCTTGGAGATGGCCATTAGGTTTTACAGGGTAAGGAGCGGATCCGTCATGAGGGTGATAGCCTGGTGCAGAAGCAGGAGTATTATACATGGGGTTAGGGGGTAGAGGCTGATGATGGGGAGGAGGAAGGGGAGCCATCATCATTGGGACAGGTGTCTGGCCGGGATGAGGGTACGCATTGGGGGACATATGATTGTAGGGAGCAGGGGGAACGCCGTTGGGGCTGAAGGGCGGTTGGACTGGCATGGCGACCTCTGAGGGGGATGGACCATGACCAGGATGAGGTGGAGGGGACATGACACCATTAGGTTGGAAAGGAGGAGGGGGGAAGTAGTTGGGGGGATACTGCTGCCCATTCATGGGATCGAAAGGTGCGACATAGGGAGCAGGTGGGGGAAGAGAGCCTGGATAATACTGCTGAGGGTGAAGGAACATGCAGGAGGCTCCGTAGCGGCATGCTGGGAAATATCTGCAAGGAATGAACCTTGCGATGTCAGGAGGAGGCAAATTGCCAAGGCCCCCAGGAGAATTTTCGGGGCCAGCAGGGGGATAAAAAGCAGCTGCAGCTTCAGGAGGAGCGGAGTTGACGGGAGGGTAGAAGGGGTAGGGAACAGGCTGCGGATTGCCGTACTGGAAGGACTTGGATGGATCCTCTGGAGAAAAGGCAGGAGCAGTTTTGAGACGAAGAATGTCGAGGATGGCAGGGTCAGAGGTGTATGACTGGGGTTGGCCGTCGGTAGGGTCGGCACCTGAAGCAGGGTCAGAAGGAGCATGAGAAGGAAAACGACACTTGCCTTTGTCGAGTAAGGCCCTTACAATGTCGGCATGGCCATTTCTAACAGCCTCGATGAGTGGGGTAATGCCAAACTGATCTTGTGGGATGTCAGCGCCAGCGGGGACGACAGAAAAAAAAAAAGAATTGACCCTTGACTTGGATGTCGGCGGGGGTAGCATCGTTGAGGATTTCGCGGACAGTGTCGAAGTTGCCCGAGGAGCACGCGTTCCAGAGAGCAGAGACCATTGCAGCAGAGAGGAGTAGGAGATGGTTGGCAGAAGAACTGACGCGAGCGAGATTTGCCGGGAAAAAAATACCGTGAGATCGATCTATCTCGGCAAAAACTCTGATATTTCTACTACAACACTACATCAAGTCCTAACTTTCTCAACAACTGCTGCGCTGGGCCTCCTGCTGTCGGTGGCAGTTCCAGCTCTCGAGACGGTGGAAGTTCCATCAGCTCTCGCACTGCCACTCGCGTGTCTTTCCCTGTTTCACTCGTCAACTATATACCTACTCATCAACATCAGTCTCACTCACCATTGTAAAGCACATCGTATATCTGCACACAATTTAATCAGCCATTCTCATCCTGTGCTCCTTCACTTACGCTATTTGCAATCGGCGCATTCACTCCCAACTCTTCGATGATCGTCTTCACGCCCTTGGTCGTCGAAACTCCCTCTGCAACACTTCCTAGCGTCTTCATGATCGTCTCTAGCGACTCCCCCTTCCCCAACCGGTATCCAACCGTATAATTACGACTGTTCGATGAGCTGCACGTCAAAAACAGATCTCCGACCCCAGCAAGTCCCAGAAAAGTCAGCGGTGATGCGCCGTATGCTGTTCCAATACATGTCATTTCTGCTAAACCTCTGGTTATGATCACTGCATCCCAACATCCTCAGTCATTGATATCATCTACGTGGAAGCCTTACTCACTTGCTCGCGTGTTATTCTCGAACCCCAGTCCATCCGACATACCCGACGCGATCGCATACACGTTTTTCAATGCGCCCGACAGCTCTATGCCAATCGGATCACCTCCTGTGTAGCTTCACATGTTATTAGTCAGGACCGGCCCCTAAGCAAAGAAAAGGTCGTCCTCACCAACGAAAATGAGGTTGGTGAAAAAGGATTGACGCCTTGTTCGCCTCCGACTCCGTAAATGAGGCCACCGACACGGAGGTTGGCTGGCGCTCAACGACTGTTGCTAATTAATCACTCTGTATGCTCCCTGTTTGATATCTTTTCTTACTTTCTTTTGCAAACGATGGGCCTGACTGTTGAAATCCGTCATTTTGCTTACACCTGCCGAAAAAAGTGTAGACTTACGATAAAGGTTGCTGCCTTCGCTACTTCCGGACCACATGTATCAGCGATGATCTCGAGTGTCAAAGCATGGGTCCCAATCTCTATTCCCTTGTTAACAAAAATCATGAGTGGCATTTTTTCTGTATTGAGCTGGGGTTTGAGTATAGCAAGGTTTTGTCTGTTAACAATGGTTAAGGATTTTCAATCCCAGAAAAAAAGAAAAGGACAGATACCTGAGGAACTGTGTGGGTATCGCAAACAAAAGGACATCCATGGTGTCGATGACCTCTTTGGTCGGCATTTCAGGCCCTACTGCAGTGATATTCGACGGAAATTGATGGTCTCGAAGATACACGGGGTTGCGGTGGTATTGATTAAAATGCGATACGATAGAGGCTTCACGGGCCCACATATAGACTTGGTGCTGGGAGTCACCGAGATGTGAAGCGAGGCATGAGCCAAAGTTTCCTGCACCGAAAATGAGGACCCGTGAAGGCAGGTCGGTATTAGTGGAAGACATGTAGCGTGAAATATAGGGAGGTGTAGAACGTAAAAGATGAGAACGACAAGAAGCAAGACGAGATTTTAAAGCGTGCAGCATCCACGCGGAATTGACGCGCAGCTCGAGGCAAACTTTTATATTGGCTTTCCTTTTTTGGGCGTCAAGGCACTGCAATCGCGTGCAGTCACGTGCGCCACGTTACAATCTGAAAGCTTCATTGTCTCCCAACTAGGTTCGCTCATTACATTCATCGCCCCGCTCCAATGCCTGTACAGGACCGCACAAATGAGTTCAAGGCATGCGTAGACTCTATACGTATCCGTTCGAATCTGCCTACCCGAGATGCGGAGGCGAAACAACGGCTGTTACAATCCAATGGCAGGGCCAGTGGCAGCAAGAGCGAATTCTCTCGTATGGCTTCCGCCATCGGTAAAGACCTCGCCAGCACCTCAACAAAACTCAGCAAGCTTGCGCAATGTGGGTTAATCGATACTTGCCTCTCACTTAGGCTGATAAATTGTCTGCAGTGGCGAAACGCAAGACTCTATTCGACGACCGGCCTGTAGAGATTAGCGTATGTTGTTTCGCATTATTCAGGCATCTATTTTGGTCTTATTCTTCTACCCAGGAATTGACTTTTATCATTAAACAAGACATTGCGCACCTCAACAAGCAGATAGCAGCTCTTCAGGCACACCGCAAGCAACAGAACGTACAGGGAGCTAACAAGTCGATAGAAGGGAAGCAAATAGACGAGCATCATAACAACATTGTTATGATGCTCCAGGGGAAGCTGGCGAACACTAGTATGACGTTCAAGGATGTTCTGGAAGTCCGAACTCAGGTGCGTGATGTCTACTTCAGTAAAAGCCCCACTAAACATTGTGCGGACAGAACATGAAAGAATCCAAGGATAGAACGGAACAGTTTATGTATTCGACAGCAGCAGCGGCAAACACACCTTCAAGTAGGCCCTATGGCATGTCTTGCGGCTTCTTCTAACATGGATTTTTTTCATCCAGACTCTTTCCTTTATCAACCATCAAGAAATGATCCCATGGGAGACGGAAGCCCCTCTCGGTTCGACGCAAAAGGCAAAGGACGTGCGGTCCATGACGGCGATCTATTGGCTCTAGATCTCACATCGGCAGAGGAGGGGGCAGGGGCTCAGGGAGCATACCAGCAAATGCAAATGATTGAACAACAGGTATTCGATGAACTCTCTTATCTTTTTGGTCAAATATCAACAAGATTTCTTAGGATTCCTATATCCAATCGCGGACAACGGCCATCGAATCCATTGAATCCACCATTGCAGAACTGGGGCAAATATTCACCCAACTTGCTAACATGGTCGCCGAACAACGGGAAACAGTGCAGCGCATCGATGCAGATACCATGGACATTCAGTCCAACGTCATGGGTGCACAACGGGAGTTGCTGAAGTATTGGGGGAATATGGTTAACAGTCGCTGGTTAATGTTAAAAGTCTTCGGAGTCCTTATTATCTTCGTAAGTGTTGCCAGTCTTCCCGAAGACATTCCTCATCAACCTTTTGCAGTTCTTGGTTTTTATTTTGGTTTCGAAATAAAGGGGCGGGCCCTACCATATATTATTATTCATCGGACACACCTATACATAGCACGAATGGCGCAATAATGACATATTTTATCCTGGATGCTGCTTAACCAACTGGTATTGCATTAACTCCTGTTCCCCACGTTTTCCCACTTGATTTCGACTTGGAGCGCTTAGCGTGCTTCTTTCCACCTCGATGTGTCTCCCCATCATCAATGTCCCCGACTGTCCACGTCCTGCGAGTAATAGGTTTTTGTTCAATGCCAGACGTTGCTGAGTATCGTTGTGGTCTGTCCGGCAAAGTGGGTATTGTACTGGCATCAGAAGCTGCCAGTTTGTCAAATTTTTCTTTCTAGATGAAGTTCAGTCATTGATAACGTTAGAAAAAAGAAAAATACAGACTCTTTGGCCAAGTAGTTGCTTGTTCCGTTGCCGAACCTTTTCTAAACGACTTTCACTCTTTCCACCACCACCAGCCGTAAGTTCGACATTAATCATTCGACCGTCCAGTTCTGACTGATGTAGCTTGAGGGCTTGTTGGAGTGCATTTCTATGAGTGAACTCGAGAAAAGCGCAGCCTTTGGATTTTTGAGTTGTCTTTCCGCCTGCGGATTTTGGTGTAAGGAGTCGGATTGAAGGGGGAGGATCTGCAGGTAGACATAAGGTGATGCTAGCTAGTAGATATTCAGTAACATACCGCAATGTGCAAAATGCTTTTCAATTGCTTCGCGCGATGTCGTGTATTTCAGATTGCCTTTCGTCTGGATGAACTCGGGCTAGAAAGAGGAAATGCAGATTGCGTACCAACGAACAGGATGAACCGTTGCTTTGCATCAGCCTTTGGTTTTGTCGCTACCTCTGTATCGCCAGATTCCCCAGCACCCGCCACAGGCTTTTTGCGCTTTGTTGCTGGTCTTTCTTCTGTAGATTCGGCCGCATCGACGATTGCATCCTCCCGTTTCCTCTTCTTCGATTTTTCCACAGCCTTCCCTTCCGAGTCTGCTTTGCGTTTCCCTTTCGCCAACTTATCACCCCCAGAAGCATTCTGCGTTGATTCTGACTTCTTTTCCTCTGCCGAATCCTCCATTTTCTCGAAATTGTCCTCGAGAGCAAGCGCATCTTGGTCTTCCACGATAGGTACATCATTATCCTCCGTTTGATGAACTGCATCCTGGCTGCGCCCCTTGCCAGTCTTGCGTTCTCGGAAGGCGATACCCTTCTTTTGCTTTTTTGTGAGTTTGGCGGGAGCGCTCATTACTAGGGGTATAGGCGTCGTAGGCCTTCGCAGCTGAGTTACAACTTACAAGCAAGTGAAAGTTTTGAAACACGTGATTCATTTAAATAATTTGACAGGCACAACGCGTTTGCGTACGAAGGATCATTCCAACTTCCTCTCACTACTCTTTTTGTGTTATTGGGGTAACCTGCAATGTCTTACTGCAGTATATTACTTCCCCGTGTCATCAAGTCGCGTCGCAATGCATGGTGTAGCTCGGCCAGGTGATCGTGCTGATTCAGGCAGCTGACTGATTACAACGGATATGTTTTAAATGTCGTGTCAAGCGCTTCTCTGGACAATCTTTCGTTTGCTTCCCTCCTCGATCCTATTTTAAAGGAGCGCCATGACATTAAACGGATGGCACCGCGGCGAACGCCTTATTCATGAAAAGTTGGGACATGGCGACAATTATGCGATCATGTCGTTGTATCATAGCATTAGCGGCGATCTACCAGAGCAACATGCTACTTTCTACACAACACGGTTACCTTTTCTTCCAATTGTGACTTTAGATGCGTCCGGTCGGCCATGGGGTTCCATTCTTGCGGGGCATGATGGAAATCTAGGCTTCGTGCAGAACCCTCATTACAGCATCCTATCTATCCGCGCAAAGCTCTGGCCCGGAGATCCGCTATCGAGCAACGTAGTGGGTTATAAGGATGATAATTCGATGCTCGTGGCTGGCATTGGCGTTGAGTACCCAACGAGGAGGAGAAACAAGTTCGCAGGGAAAGTGACGAAACTGGAGAGGAATGGAGATGATATACGCCTCGAACTTGTGGTAGATGAGGCTTTGGGGTACGCAATTTTTTTTGGCCCTCACCATATATATCTCACCTCTATACAGAAACTGCCCAAAGTATATAACAATCCGAGAATTCGTCCCGCATCCAAGCACCTCGCCCACTATCCTCTTTCAGAAGCTCAACCTTGAGCCTCATGAGAGGTTACCTGATGAAGTGATATCTTTTATTCTGGAATTGGACACCGTCTTCCTTGGCACTACTTATGCTGCTCCTGGTGACGAAGCTTTGCGCTACCCATCTCATCTCGGTATGAATCAACGCGGTGGACGCAAAGGTTTCATTCGCGTTTCTCCCTCCGATGGTCGAACAGTGGTATTGCCGGATTTCTCAGGTATGATGTTCGTGTCGATCATAGCAACGGAATTACTGATCTTGTCTACAGGAAATCGTTTTATGACCTCTCTAGGCAACATAGAAGCCACGCCTCTTGCATCTTTAACTTTCATTTCTTTCACCAACGGCTCTGTTCTTTACCTCACGGGCTTAGCTGCAAATCTTATTGGCGCTGCTGCTCAGCATCTGATGCCTCTGCACTCTCAGAATGCTGTCACTACCATTTACATAACTGGTTTTACTCTGGTCGACGACGCTCTTCCTGTGAGACAACGTCCTGGCTTTACGCCCAAACCGAGCCCATACAACCCACCAGTACGGTTCCTTGCTGAAGAACCGGGGACTGTGGTGAGGATGGATGATGCCACAGCACTCCTTACTAAAATCTCGATGCATACCGAGACGCTGGCAACGTTCACATGGGTGCCATCGACACGGCTTGCTATTACACCAGGTCAAGCAGCAATACTTGACTTTACACCCTTGCTTGGGGCGCAAAAATACCAACACATGGCCGCTGAGCGCCCAACATCCGTCAATGACGATCGTATCCGTACATGGACTGTATCGTCAACGAGCACTACCAACGAGGCGCACTCCTTTTCGCTCACGATGCGTGAGAAGCCAGGTGGAGTAGTGACAGGTGCACTATTCAATATTGCGCGAAAGTTGCAGGAGGTTCGACCTGCCCTTTTGGAAGATGCGCGTGCACTTTCGTTGAATGTTGGGCTTGTAGGTGTGACGGGGGATTTTGTATTACCTCAGTTACCATCGGTTAAGTTCCTTTGGCTAGCTGGCGGGATCGGCGTGACACCCTTTCTTGCTATGTTGCGTGGTCTCGAACCTACGACTCCATACGATATTCGTCTCATTCTGTCAACCCGTGAGCCGGAGACGTTGATACCATTAATAAAAGAGGCTCTGCAACCCCGACGCAGCACAAAGGACACAATTATTATCGACGTGTTTTCTCACAATGAGGTGCCCAACCTCGAAGTGGAGGGAGTCGTGTCACGATGTCACAAAGGGCGCGTTACAAAATCAGCACTCGTTAACCCCGGGGTGGAGGCTGCAAATCTGACGAGGGATATTCTTGATAGGGAGGTCTACCTGTGTGGCCCAGAGTCCTTTGAGAGCGTGATAATGGATATTTTGGTCGACTTTGGGATACAGAAGGAAAAGGTTAAACGTGAAGGGTTTACATATTAGTAAATCAGTTTAAAAAAACGATTGATTATGCCACTGGCTATTGGTATGCCAAAGGAGAGACAGAGCAATGGGGTTCCAAAAGTTTAAACCTACTATTACACTTTCGATTTCCATAAAAAGTACACAGATACAGCACAGGGTTCTTGTTCTCAGTTCCTATCGAAAGTTTAGCATAAGAAGAAACTGATGTCACATGGGACCAACCAAAAAAATGGCGATGAGCAGAGGCACATCCTCTCTTCCTCCATCGTTAGAGACAGGCAAACTTGGCACACTCCAACATAGCACCTCAATCCAACGTTAACCCTCCGACAGCCTCTCCAGCACCTCGGACCTCCCTTTCATCCTCTTCGCTTCTTCTACTCATACTATGCCGAGGAACTGGTCGCAAGATTGGACTGGCCAACACCATGGCTGGCCGAAGAGTAGGGCTCGACGTTATACTAACAGGGCGCGAGAGAGACGAAGGAAATGCGCCACTGATTGTCGGCGAGGAAGTAGCTGAGTTGACTGCTGAGCCAGGCATGTTTACGGGAATTGAGATCGGAAGTCTTCCGTTTCTTCCATTCATCGGTGAGCCCGTGGTCGAGTGACCGTCCCGTAAATAAGAAAATGAAGGAGAAACAGCGCGTCTCTTGGATGTAGTTGGATAGGGGTCAAAACGATCATCCACTGAAGACAGAAAAGTTAGCAAGGGAATGATCTCCGGATGGCTGACGATTGTACTTACACTTCCGTTTATTAGAACGTACAGCGCTTGTGGTAGGAGGCGGCGTATATCTCCAGTAGTTCATAGGTGTCGACATGGAGGACATCATGGGAGAACCAGGAGGCTGCTTCAGATTAGCCAGATGGCTATCATGGAAAGTAGGACGACCAACCAGGTCTACATCCATGGCTGACGTTGAAAAACTAGAACTTGCCGAGGTACTCATCATGTTGAGGTCGTCACCATATACACTTCCAGTGGTTGTGCCTGGCCTTTTAATGGTGATGGGTGCACTGGGGGCAAGAACAGAAAATGCAAAGGGTGCATCATCAATCTGGTCCTCATCGTCGCTAGGAGTGTCCTCTCTTTGGGTTTCTTCCCGAGTTGCTTCCTCGGGATACCTGCCACGATCGGCAGATACTCGGGGAGTGTGCGGGAGTTCTGAAGACGAATGAATGAGCCGTTGGAAAGCCGCTTCAGACTTGACTTCATTCTCGTCTGTTCGCGATTCAGCTAGGAGATTTAAGATTCGAGGCGCTTTCAGCTGGTGGACATGATCGAGTTTAGACAAAGTCATCTAGAAGGAAGAAGCGACATACAGGAAATGAAAGGCGTCGACCTGGTAGTGGTGAGAAGGAGTCTTGGATGTCCATGGCAGCTGACGATCGCCTTCGCGGGGGGGTCAGAGGGGGCCGTGAAGGAGTTTTCCCTTTCAGGTCTTCAGGTTTCGTATCTGATTTCAGTGGAGGTGTGGGGTTTTCAGAGCTTGCGGATGAACTGTCTGTCGCCATTCTTTCCTTGTCGCTTTCAATTTCATCCAAATGCATAAGACTCTGGCTTCGTCGCCTCGAATGAAGTGTGAAACTTGAGACGAGTGGACTGTGGAGGCGATTCTCAGATAGGTAGCTTGCCTTTGGAGCCAGAAGGCTGGGTCTCCGAAAACGCTGCAGTATCAGATTAGAGTCATCGAGAGATATGTTTGAACTGGTCGCCAAAGACGAGGAAGGTGGTAGGGCAAAATCGGTGGACGACGTCGGAAAGGAAGGTCGAGAGGCAGCAGCTTTCGGCATGTTTTGGCGTTGACCAAGTCCAAAGAGGATGGGGTGCCTTGGGGCGACGGAATAGAACAGGGAAGCAAGAGCAGGAGGAGTGTGGCTTTGTGAGTATTGTAATGGAATTGTGGATGGTTGTTACATTTGAAAGGCAAAAGGGTCGATGTCTTTATTCATAACATATCAAGTACTAATACGACAAACATGTCCTAGTGATTCTCAATAAAGGCCACTCCAACAGTGTAAAACGAGCCAAGGAGGAGAGCTAGAGGAAGGATCAGTGAATGAGCTACATATGTAGAGCAAGACCTTGGTTAACTTACTTAACATTCCCATCAATCCAAGCGCATAGACAGGCCCAGCTCGCTTTATTGACCGTCATCATAACATTCCAGCAATCAAGGAAAACACAGTAACTTACCTTGCTGGGTACACCTGTAATGTACCCACGGGTGTAGGCAAAGCGAGACACGGACCACACGCCGCATGCCGCAGCGGCCACGATGGGGTATTTGATAGCTGTGATCAGCGTCGTGGCATATATGATTGGTATGGTTTCAAGAGTGTTTTGGTGGGCACCTGGATGGGGTGAGCTTGACTCCTCGAGTGAGTGCTGCGAGGCTCACGTTGTGCACAGTTGAAGATAAAAGCTTCCTGAGAGGCCTCCGCCTCTGCCTTCTCAGCATATACTGCAAGGATTACGCTATATATTGATTATCCGTCACAATGGGTATAACTCACACTGAGGGTATTTGATGCCTGAGCGCTTTCTCCATTTGCCGACTAAGTAGGTTTGTACTCCAAGGACCAAGACAGTTGAGAGTAGTGCCGCGCCAACATACTCGATGCTAGGGCCTCAGGAGTCAGAAAGCATGGTAGTTGCAATGGGTATTAAACGCACCCGTTAGGAACAGTAAAGGTGATAGACATTGTTTGAATTTACCAGTGGCGGGCGGAAGATTTAAATACGTCTGCGTTGTCCACATGATATCAGCCTTGGTGGCGCGACATACGTGGCCCGCTTTGCCGTTGATGACGCGTATTCTTGCGTGGTCCTCTACTTACCAAGAAACCTCTGGGAACTGAATAATCTTGATTGGACAACCACGGCGAAGATCTGACGCGTACTGTCCAAGTCACGCCCCCCAACAAGCAAGTCATGTGACGTCTCAAAATTTCTGGTCCCATCGCGATCGGTTGGAATAGGTCGAAGTGCACTCCGTTAAAGGCATCCACCATGTCCAAGCGATCAGCGACAGAGACTATTGACACTACCTCAAAAACTGCGCGAACTGCACAAAATGTGCTTGGCTCAGATTCAAAACGCGAAAACGCTGATATGGATGATATGGGCGAGTTCGAGGACGCTTGGGAAGATGAGATCGAAAGCGATGAGGAAGTAGTTGATGCAGAGGCAGGAAACGGTGATGATGGTAACGTCGTCAATTTTCGTCCCTTGACGCTGTTAACGTAGATTTTTGTAGGAATGGATGTAGATGAAGTCATGCCTCCAATAGAAGAATCTGAAGAGCCAGCCCCACAACCAGAGGCATTTATACCAGGCACTCACGTATTAGAACAGGACGAAGTCCTGGAAGCGGACGATTCCGTTTATATCATGCGTCACTCTACCAATGTTCCTTGGCCTTGCCTGTCTTTCGACGTCTTACGAGACAGCCTCGGTGACGAACGACAGCGATATCCTGCCACCTCCTACATCGTGACTGGCACTCAAGCCGATGCTGCAAACTCTAATGAGGTTATTGTCTACAAGATGAGCTCACTGCATCGCACACAGAAAGATAATGGTGAGAGAGCAATCTGTCTTTCTCAATCCTTCTCTAAATTCATTATGTGGATATAGATGACTCAGATTCTGATAATGACGATGATGATGACCATCTGGATGAGGATCCAATTCTAGAGTACCGATCCATACCTCATTTGGGTGGTGTCAATCGTATTCGAGCACAACCCCTACCGCCTTCAACACCATTACCTCCCGTTTCTCAACCATACTATGTTTCATCATGGGCTGAAACGGGAAAAGTTCATATCTTCGATGTGCGCCCTTTGATAGAATCTTTGGACGTCCCAGGATACACATACGACAAAGCGCGATACAATAAACCTGTGTTTACGATTGAATCGCATGGCCGCGCTGAAGGGTTTGCAATGGATTGGGCATCGTCAGGACCATCATCGCTTCGCCTTTTGACTGGAGACATTCATGCCAAAATTTATTTAACGACCTCTACGCCAACAGGCTTTAACGCTCTGTCACAACCCTTCCTGTCCCACACTTCGAGCGTCGAGGACATACAGTGGAGCCCATCTGAGCCTACCGTGTTTGCCTCTTGTTCCGCAGATTGTAGCGTTCAAATTTGGGATGTCCGGAGCAAGGGCCGCAAAAGTGTCGCTGGCATCGATTCCGCCCATGAAAGTGACGTGAACGTCATCAGCTGGAATAGGTCAACTAGTTATTTGCTTCTTAGCGGTGGAGACGAAGGTGGTATCAAGGCCTGGGATTTACGAAATGTTCAGAAAAGAGGGTAAATTACGCATTACTTTTCTGCGTGCTTCATCCCTAACCTTTCCTTTTAGGAGCAACGGTCCTTCGCCGAAACCTGTTGCAGCCTTTGACTGGCACAAAGCACCCATTACATCTATAGAATGGCATCCCACAGAAGACTCGATCTTTGCTGCTTCAGGTGCTGATGACCAACTGACGTTGTGGGATCTCGCTGTCGAGCAGGATGATGATGAGACGGGGGCAATGGACGATGCTGCGGATGGTACCAAAACTGTTCCTCCGCAATTGCTCTTTGTCCATCAAGGGCAACAGGACATAAAAGAGGTTCACTGGCACCCCCAAATCCCTGGTACCGTCATCAGCACATCGCGGAACGTGTTTGACATCTTTAAAACCATTTCTGTGTAGTTATCTAGATCAAGAGAAAAGTAGAACATGGGCGACATGTCTAGTCCTAGTAGAGTCCGACACTATTATTTCCTTTGGGGGCGCGAATCTAATCGAATGCGCGTTAGACCGACCGCCTGAGAGATAGTATTCAATGAAGAACTCTTGCCTTGGATATATTCTTTTGAATGAGGTCGGTCAAAACAGCATACATATTTCGAATGTCGATCAGGTGTTGTCGAGCAATATAAAGCTGCTTCTCATCATGTTCCTTCAGAGCAAGCTGTGCACAGAACGTCAGTATATTCAGTCTTCCTTGGCCAAGGCCATAGACACCGACAGTGTAGTCCTCAATGTTCGGGTATTTGAGAATCTTTGAACAAATTTGCGCTCTAGCAAGGTAATCCTGTCGAGGGGTATCACGCAGATTGTAGGCACTTTCCTGAGCTCGATGAAGTTCAGTGAGGACCTCTTGTTCGGGGTTAGCAAAAGCATGAAAAGGGACGAGTGCCGGAAAATACCTTCTTGAATCTGGACACCTTTACAAACCGAGTCAGATGAATCATAGAGGGGGAAATCAGAGCCTACCAAAGTTGTCTCCACTGAAGGAAATGATGGTTATTGACGGATGAAGTAAAAGAATAGTGCAAAGAACTTTACGTACTCCTCGATCCTAAAGCGAAACTTAGTTACCCATTATAATAGTAATATGAAGAGTAACTTACTTCGGCATAGTTAAAGTAACCCAGAGCTTGAGTTCGTCCTGCACAGAATTACATTTTTTTGACCCGGTCGACAGGAATGACAAAGCTCACAATCATTGCAGCCATTTCTACGCATTCCCTCTTCACAACATCGTGCACGTCCTGTGACATATGCTTGTTGGCTACCATAAGACTTGGAATCTTTGCATATTGCAGGTCGCTGCGCGGAGGTACATCACTGGTCGAAGTATCGGAGGAAATCTTTCGTTTCTTGAGAGCTGTACCATTCGTTAAAGGTTCTGAAGGAGGAGGATAGACAGTTGCATCTGTGAAGGTCTCAGCATGGGTTATGTGGAAAGGGGACTCTGTTGTCGAGGTCGACTGCACGAGCTTGTGGAGCTCCCTATCCACTCTTAGCATATGTAATAGCAGACTCAAAATTGCTCTCACAGAATCTAAGGGCCAAGGTTATGCACGTCCAGGGACAGATAGAACTGAATCGCGACGCTACCTTGTTCGGAAACCTCCTGAAAACGATATCCTCTCCCGCTTCTGTGACAGATGCCCTAAAGTCCTTTTCAAATATAAGTCAGCGAAGAGATGAAGTGCATTGCTAGCTACCTCAATTTTGCTAGCTAGTCCTCGTTCCATGTTTCAAGTCGCGAGAGATTTTGGACGCGTCTAATTAGCCACTATTTGCTCAACTTTGGTCATCAGCCCAATCAAGGGCACAACCACCACCTCTCAATTCAATTTCCAAGAATGTCGACTCAGGACGAGAACGACGCGATCTCAGCCCTCACCGGCTTTTCCTTAAATCATGTTTTGGATGGGCTATCCTTACCAGCTGGTTCTGGACTTACAAACCAGCTCGGTATCGCTGGTCTCTCAGCTTTAAACTCTCAGCAGATTTATAACGACAAATGGGACGACGAAGATGCAGTTGGAGTGGGCCAGGGAAAAGATTGGGAGGACGAGATTGATCGAGAAATGCGAGACGAAGACGAATCAGACGACGCCGCAGTGAAACAGGAAGCACGTTCACCAGGTGGTCTGCGACAGAAGCAAAAGCGTGTCCGTGTGGTCAAGAAGCTAGTGGAACGCCCGAAAACCGTGTACGAACGCTTTCCATCTTTTGAGAAGGACAAGGTTCTGGACTTTAGTGAGCTCTTCAAGGGATTCACTGTACGGAAATCTCGGTTAGGGAAGCGACCATTCCATGGTATGCCCCTCTCACCAAAAAATGCATGCCATTTTTTGACTTTATATAGCGGAAACCGTCTATTCTCGCAAGAAAGAGGTTCCAAAAGGGTTTTTGGACGCGGTAGTAGGCGACACAAAACGTCAAGTCGAGAACAAGCTAGTTGAGGACGTGGTCTCGGCCGGGAGTGTTGAGCTTGACCTTCGTCGTGCTCTAGAGGTTAGTTGTATTGACTCGTATGTTGAATTGACGTTATAATGTTGTACAGGCTCGCGATAAAACAGATGTGCCCGTCAACTTGCCGCTTCATGACCGGACTTTCGACCTGGTTCTTCTCTCTAACTGGGAAGATCAGATAGTGTACGAGGCAGATCGTTTCGCTGCAGGTGTAAGCTCCTCTGTGGAACATAACCTCACCACACCCGTCAACAAAGTTTTGGAGTCCGGTGCGTGGACTCAGAGTATCATATGGGGGCCCAATGCCCCATTCCGAGATTTTACGCAATTGGAGTTTAATCATGAAGACGACATCAATCCTGAAGAGCGCAATGGTAAGTCATTCCCATCTAGGGTTGTCTTTCTATTCTAATCACGAGTTTTGTAGTGGAGAATGTGCGGCCCAGAAAGCGACTCAGAGCAGATGGTGGCCCTGCTAAAGACAAGTTCAACATTTCCAACGATCAGTATTATGAAGTTGCGAAAGATGGGGGTCGACATCGCGTACGGCAAACATTTGGGCAACTTACAGTCGAACACGCGTACCCTGCTCAAAAACTTCAACTTCCCTTCGTATGATCACTTGCTCTGATCTTTATTTTTTTGCTGAATGATGGTTCCAACAGTTCAAGACCCGCCTGTCAAAACAAGAAGCACGCTCCTTCCATCGTCCTGCCCTGCAGTTCCCTTCCAACATCGAAATCAGATTTAGTAAAGTTCGTACAGCGAAGAAGAAGAAAGACAAGGCGGGGAGAAAGTTAGGCAAGGGTGGCAATGTTGGCGAAGGGTTGCGTCAAACGGGTGATTTGAGTTTGAAGGATACCAGCAATTTCGTGCTTTGGGAATATTCTGTGAGTCTTTTCGCGTATCATATAGTTATACCTACGGTCATTGGATATCGTGACAGGAAGAGCATCCACCAATCATACCCAATTTTGGAATGGGAAGTGTATTGGTCAATTACTATCGCAAAAAGGACGAGAAAGATGAACATATTCCGAAGGTGAGTTCTCAGACCATCATTCTTGCACATATCTAAAAGATCTTAGTACGACCTTGGTGTGCCCTTCGTTCTTGAGCCTCAGGATGAATCGCCTTTCATGAAGTTCGGCTCGGTTAACCCTGGAGCCACCATGCCAGCTTTATATAACAATCTCATCCGCGCGCCTCTATTCAGACATAAATCTTATCCAACAGACTTTCTTGTGGTCAGGTACAGATGATCTTCATATGTTCTTTATTATCATGGTCTAACATCAAGTAATATATAGGAGCACAGTCAAAGGCGACACCAAGTATTACCTACGGGAAATCAAAAACCTCTTCGTCATTGGCCAAACATACCCGGTCACTGAAGTTCCAGGCCCACATTCGCGGAAGATCACCAATACGATTAAATTCCGGCTACAAATCATTGCCTTCAAGCTACTCAGGAAAAGTCAAGGGGAGCGCCTCAAAATTTCTCGTCTAATGAAGTACTTCCCTGATCAGAATGAGTTGCAAATGCGGCAAAGGCTCAAGGTACGCCTTCCATACTGCCTTTACCTCACCATCAGTTCGTTGATGAAGCTATGTAGGAGTTCATGGAATATCATAGACGTGGGCCTCACCAAGGCTTCTGGCGACTCAAACCATCATGGACGATTCCAAGTGATGCAGATATGCTGAAAATGGTGGGTCCGGAGCAGGTGGTACTCATGGAGAGTATGCAGGTTGGGCAACGGCATCTTCAAGACTCGGGATACAGCCAAGTTGCAGACGTAGCCGACGGTGATGAATCAAAACTTTCTATCGAGCAGCAACTTGCTCCCTGGATAACGACTAAAAATTTCTTATTTGCCACGCAAGCCAAAGCAATGCTTCGACTACACGGTGAAGGAGATCCGAGTGGTCGAGGAGAAGCATTTAGCTTTATTCGTATATCAATGAAGGATATTTTCGTGAAGGCAGGGGAAGATTACGAGCAGAAAATGGGTGCGTCTTGTTCATCACCACATTGTTATCTAGCAGCCTGAATCTTTTGTTCAAAGCCGAGGCGGAGAATCGACCCAAGTCCCAGCATCGGTACAACGTCGCGGAGCAACAGTCCATATACAAAGCTGAAATCGAACGTATATGGAAGGCTCAATGCGATTCTCTGAGCCGCAAAGATGAGCCGCAGCTGACGGCGGAAGACGAGGCCAGGTATAACAAAGCGCAGCAGCGAGACTCTAGACCACCTTCTCCGACTTCTTTCAGCCGAGCCTCGTCAATGGAACGGGAGATGAGCATGGGACCTGAGGGCAATAGTAAGAGGGTTCTGCGTATCAAAAGACTGGTTCGTTCCTACCCTCCAAGAATGTCCTTTTCTTACTGTGTTGTTGACAGATCGACGGCGAGTGGCAATACGAAATCATCCGGGATCCAGCTGTAATTCGTGCATACATACGCAGCAGACAGACTATCGAGGAAGAAAACACCCTCGCTGATAGCCTTGCGCCCACGGGTGATGCTGACAAGGATAAACGTGCAAAGAAGAGGTACAGGAATTTGCCTTTCTTGTCTGTGCAAACCGAGATTGATCCTTGTCGTGTCATGTAGACTGGAAGAAGAGATCGCGCGTATGAAGAAAAACCAAGAGAGGCGTCTCCATCGGAAGAATGCGAAGATTGTCAAGGAAGGTGGAACTCCTATGCAGCTCAACCGACCTATCAAGCCCGATACTACGGTACGACATCAGTAACTCAGCGCACGCTACTAGCTAACATTCTTCGTCCTCTTCCAGAGGCGGTGTGGCCACTGTGGCCAAATGGGACACATGAGTAAGTCGCAACCAAGCATGCATCTTGCCTCGCGGCCGTCACTTACGCCTACGTGTGCCATTCTAGAAACCAACCGGAAGTGTCCACGTTGGGCAGAGTTCAACAGTGGGACGGCGCCTGCGACACCACAAGCTTCGGGGTCCACGACGAGCCCTCCACCCGTCATTGCCAATCTTCCGAATCTCGGATTCAATCGTGGTCCTTCGGCCGCGGCGTTTGGACATCCCGCTGCTGTGCCCTCGCCGCTGGCAATGAGTCCTCCTATGTCTGGGTTCGACGAGGATGGTGTACCGCCTACACCGTCGGGTGGGAACCCAAAGATTAAACTCACGTTGAAGCGCTCATGATACGAATTTCACACCACACATACCTGCGTACTTGGTTGTTACCCTGTATTATTTCCTTATTGTATCCATATGTAATATGTATTTCACGCATGAATGCAGCGAGTAAGTATATCAATTAGAACGGGTCTAGATTACACAGTGTTCGAATAAACGTATGCCAGTGTAAGATCACCTAGACGATGAATGGAATGGAATAAGAAGCGAACAAAACTATTTTGCTTCTTCAAACTCTGGATAGTCAAGCTTGAACTTTCTGTTGATGGAGACAATCAGATCAAGGATGAGATGCGCATGGCGCTGCCTATCCTCTTCCGCAACGGCGTCCAGATCAATCTTCTCAATGCCCTTGGCCACTTTTTCGTCGTCATGCGAGAAGAGCGACGGCGAAGTGATAAACCGCAGACTCGGGAGGACGGTCTCCGTAGGCGGAGACGGCGAGCGCGCGGACGCCGTGCTGGGCGTCGACGGGGGCGACGGCGTCCCGAAGGAGCGGTGCAGCGGCGGGAGCTTGAACTCTGCGTCGCCGTCTGTAAGCAGGGGGTACAGCGACTGGCCTCTGGGAGGAGAGGATATCGGCGTAGACGCGAGCTTCGCTGGGGGCCCGCGATGGTGCGGCACGGGCACCTTGGGCTCCATGGGTTCCGCGCGCGACTGTGAGCTCGGGGCAGTCTTGAGAGGTAGGACGGTGCGCATGGTTTTGGGCAGAAAGTCGGGGCGCGCGAGGTGTGGGACGGGCGGGGCGCCTCTGGAGCCGTGGAGGTAGTCAAAGGTGACGGTGTCGGGCATTGAGACGGATAGCTGTGGTGGTGTGGTGTTGACGGGCGTGGACACGGTGGAATGAGGAGAACCGCTGTCGAGGGGTGGTGTGGGGTGGTGATAATGGGAGGAGTATGACGAGGGACCGAACTTTCCAGGCTGCCGCCGACTGTGAGCATAATCGCCGTTGTTGTAATGGGCAGAAGTATCGTTGATGCCATATATATTTCCATACTGACTTGGCTGGACTGAAGGATGGCCTGATCTTGTGAGGTGGTATGGGCTGTTGTAAGATGTCTGTGTGTTGGAAGAAGAGTACTGATCGTGCGAGTAGTTGGAGTGAGTAGTCGGAATGCCAGGCATGCCGGCCAGACCAAGGTTGCTGAGGTTGACGGGGTCAAAGTACGAGTCTGGAGGGAAGGGCTGAGAAGTCTGGGATCGCTGTGGACCTTGAGAGACGTCTCTTCCCAATGTGACGAGGAATTCATTGACCGCAGCGAGTTCAGCGGGAGTGCGTATGTCAAGGGAAACAGATCGCGGATTAAAGTTGTTTGCAAGAGGGCCATGGGAATGGGTGTTGGTCTGGGCAAATGAAAGATCTTCTAGCCGCTGAGCCATGCCTAGAGATGAATTGAGAAAAAGGACAAGATGATGGAAGGAAGGCCACACACGTGAATCATAAGAGGGAGTAATCTTGCGTTTTTTGAGGTCTGTGAAAAAGTCGTCGAGGTATTCATCATGGGACCTCTTTGAGCCCGTTGAAACGGCGATATTGTTGGGGAGGTCTTGCCAGGGCTGGTTTGGGAGAAAGGCATCATGTGCGTGGATAGAGGGGCGATCAAGCTCAGGGGAGGGAGTTGATAAGATATGGATGTTGGATGCTATAAAAAAAGATCAGAAGTTGTGCTATTTTTCGAGTGATGAGGGTGGAGTGCGTACCATCGGAGCCCGTCGAAGAATGGGAATTGGAGCGTGCTGCGGAGCTCCGAATGGAAGTTGGTTTCGAGACAGAGTTTGGCTTGGAGTCTTGGGCGCGAAGTTGAGGATCGCCACGCACGCGGGAGACATAGGCAGGATCAACGACGGTTATGGCCTTTGAGTGTTTGTGTTGCTGATGGTGTTCCTCGGTGTGGATCTTTTCATGCTTTTTGAGATCCTGAGGACGTTTGAAGGACTTTTTGCAGATCTAAATGGACGTTAGGAGTGGTTAGGGCGAGGAATACGGACGGCTTGCCTCGCAGACATGGGGCTTAAGAGGGGTATGGACTGTGAAAAATGATTGAGGAGGATTGGTGGGAAAAAAAGAAAAGAGGAGGTACCTCTGAGATGGCTGGTGATGTGGTCGCGTTTAGCACAGGAAGTACCACAGTCTTTCCACTTGCAGGTGAGACAGAGGTTGTTTGTGCTCTTTCTACCAATGTGGTCGTTGCAGAGATGGTTGTAGAGGGACTCTGGGTCTGGAAAGAGGAGGTCGCAGTCCGTCCACTGACAGGGATGGGAGGGCGGAGGGTCAGGGGAGATGGATTTGTGGTGGTTTGCAGTCATGAATGCTTGTAGTACGTCCAAGGGAACGAGATCTCTTGAGAGCAACATGATGTTTTAAGGTGAACTGCGCCAAGCCAATACATTGCCAAGAAACCCTTGGCACCCCCTTTTCGGGGTCCTACTCTTGGCGTGCCAAGCAACATTTTCTATTCAACATTAACTCTCAACACTTTGACCCATTCTCGGTAATTGAAGTTTCCTGCTCGATCTGTAAATCCTCCCTTGACTAGTCGATCAATCTAGCCACAAGTTAGCAGAAATCACCAGTAACACACTACCACCCACCTCTTCATCACTCATTCTCTCTCCAACCTCCTTCAACCACTTCCGCATCTCATCCACCTTGACCATCCCACTGTCATTCTCATCAAACGACTCAAATGCCTCCACTAGCTCCCCCTCCGTATCAAACTCAAACAGTCGTTCACTCATCATCGTAAGAAACATCGTAAAGTTGATTCCCCGATCTTCCGAATAGCTCACTCGTCCCCCTCCTCCTCCGGGCCGTGCACTCAACAGTTCCTCAATCATCGCCTTGGAAGGCGTAATCCCTTCAAAATCATAAGCAACCATCTTCCTCCTAACAAATCAACCCACCAAGGCTCGAGAATATTTCCTGCAAATCCTTCTCACTCACCCATCCATCCTTGTCATGGTCAATCAGTTGAAACGCCTCTTTGAACTGCTGGATCTGCGGCGCTTTGAACAAAGAAAACACCCCAGACGGCTCACGACGTCCACGCGACTTTTGTACCTTTCCTAGCTTCGTAGGCGTAACGTTGGGCGACAGATAATCCGGATATCGCGACATGAACGTTCGAATGAAACCAACCACATGTGGCTGTGCCCCTTCGATGCCAAGTCATTCCTCGATCAGGCTTTACACGCTATCTTTACACTACCAACTATACTCTTCCGCCCTATCATTCGGACCAAGCCCATCAGCCCGCAGTACTCTTTTTCGAGTATATTCTCCACATTATCCACAGCACAATGCTCTTTGGCAGCCATTTAAAGATCGCAAACATTGTCGAATTCGCTCCCGTGCTCATATACAAAGGCGGATTCTTTCTCAGCGCTTGCCCCACCACTTTCTTGGCAAATTCCTCCGATGGCATTGAGTTCGGTCCCTGACTCGCATAGATCCGCTGCATTATATTCGGAAGGAATCCCTTGTACAATGACTCTTCAGGCAGTTGGAATCGCGCGCTCCCATTCGCCGAGATGTTCGACCGGATTCCTCCTGGTGCCACGTGCAGTACTGAAATGTTGAATGGCTTGCATTCCATCGAAAGAACGTCACTGATACTTTGTACTCCCGCTTTGCACGCGCAGTACAGTCCATTCCAGGGAGTCGCACTGTCAGCTTTGTTAGCTTTTATACCTCACATCGTCCAAGACAGAAACTTGCATTTCCCCGACGATGGACCCAATGTTCACAATCAGCCCGCTTCGGCGTTGAGCCATGATAGGAATTACTGCCTTGGCCATACGAATAATGGAAAACGTGTTCGTGTCAAAATTCGCCTTGACGTCCTCCATGGTCTGGTCGATTAAAGGCCCTTTCTAGCACATGAATAACTGTAAACACGTCTTTAACATGTTCACGTACCTGCATTTATGTACCCCGCATTGTTTACTACAATATCAATCTTCCCCTCTGCCTCTGCGATGTGTTTCACTACCCTCTCCACCGCCTCGTCGTCGTTCACATCCAATGCGAGCTTTTCGACGTTGGGATACGCCATGTCACCGATCGTCTCCACTTTGCGGGACGTCGCGTACACTTTACACCCATTTCGGGCAAATTCATTGCACCTTGGGATGCAACTCAACACCAGTGGGCGCCAAGGGAGAAGACACGTACAGAGCAAATCCAATGCCGCCGGTGGAGCAGCCTGTGACCAGAACAATTGTAGACATGGGCGGCGTGGTTATGGTTGGGAATAACCTGTGAAACTCTCAGGTACTGATCATAGCCGACCCAGGTCACATATATTCTATGCGTACCTCAATATACTTATGGATCATCAAAAGACTTCATGAATATAGCTAGGTAGGTACACATAACGATATCAGCCATGCACATTGTATGTTGTGAACATTTGCGGAGACTTGTGATCATCATCATAGCCGCTAGTCTACTGTCACACTCATTTTAAGCACCAAACTTTCTTGTTCTTCTCCCATCTTGTTTTCTTTCTTGGTTCACGTCCACCCTATTCCTTACTCTTTCTCTCATTGCTATCGATACCTTTTCAAGGGATGTTCCCCCGCACGAGTCTAACGCAGGTCGTCACAATTCTACTATGCTCCGCTGCCGCTGTTCAAGGTATGGCACCTACCCGGCGCACCGCTACGGTGTGCAATGGATACGCAGAACTCTGCGATAAGAGTTATGGCGAAATAGCCTATGTCGGCACGCACGACTCTTATGCTATTCAGACGGGGTCTTACAACTGTGAGTTCTTGATTTCTATATATCGTTGGAATTGTGCTGAGCTCTTGCCAGTCGCGGTTAACCAGGACCAGAATAGTATGTGGCCCGTCTGTCTTTTCAATGTGATTCTAAATGGGAACAATAGTTACCACACAATTGAATGATGGTGTGCGGATGCTCCAAGTGCAGGCTCACTTGCAGAACAACGTCCTCGAATTGTGCCACACGAGCTGCGTGGGTTGATTATCAGTTTCTCCGAATTGCATACCATTTACGGTCCATTCCCCAGTCTCTCTACGACGGTGGATCATTGCAGACCTACCTCACCACAGGTGAATTCAATTCTATCATCTTGAGCGCTCTAACTCATAATCCGCAGTCAAAAAATGGCTTGATGCCAACCCCAACGAAGGTGTGTTTTTATTTAATTTCAAAGTCTTGGCCTTTCGGTGCAATGCGCTGACGTGGGTACCGCCTTGGCAGTGGTGTCACTCCTCATCGTAAATATTGATAATGCCCCGGTTTCGACGTACGGAACTGTATACGCTGCGGCTGGGGTCGATACTTATTCTTATGCACCTGCCTCGAGCCCCATACAGGCTTCAGCATGGCCGACCCTTGGCTCTATGATCGACTCGGGGACACGGCTGGTTACCTTCCTCGACAATCAAGCAAATCTGAGCTCCGTCCCATATATCCTCGATGGTCTGTCAACTTCGTTATGTAGTCCACTGCAGATCTTTTGATCATCATTTTCTTTTTCCTCCTTCCATCTAACAAGAGTTCACCAATGTCTGGGAGACAGCGTACGACGTGACGAATGCCACGCTTTTCGACTGTGCTGTCAATCGCACCCAGGGAGACACGACGACGCAGATGTATCTTATCAATCATTTCCTCGACCAGCTAGTCCTTGGCGAGCCGGTACCGGACATTAGCGAGGCGAACGTCACCAATGCGGCGACTGGTGCTGGGTCTCTTGGGGCTCAGGTAGACACCTGCACCTCTGTCAATGGCAGGGCACCCAATTTCCTCCTTGTGGATGTAAGCACGAGGCGCCCTCCGCTTGGCACACAGGTTGCTGACATATGTTTATAGTTCTACGAATATGGCGGTGGATCGGTTTTCGAGGTCGCTGCGAGTATCAATGGAGTAACGTATGCACCCACCACACCTATTGCTACGCCTTTGCCTGCGACGGCTTCGAGTACCGCGACGGGGTCTGTATCGACGAGCCCTGCGCAGGGCAGTGGTGCTTTGACGGCGACGCCAAGCCAATCATTGCTTCAGGCTGTGGTACTTGCAGCGGGCGTTCTTTTCGGAGCATGCGCTCCCATCTAGTTACGGACAGACTATCTCAAACATTCTGCATACTACTAACCACGCATTCATTCGGACAAGTACTTATCTACCTACTAATATATTCGGACATGTGTACATGAGAATCGGGTTTGCAGACATCATCGCTTCCTCTCTAGTCGCCACTTGTATACTCGCGGTGTGTAAGTCTCTTCAGTTCTCCTCGACACCTTCCTCTGCTTGCCCTTCCGTGCATCTATCTCGTCTTGGTCTTCTTCTGATTCCGAGTCTCCCTCGACCTTCTCTGGTGCGGCAACCCTTTTTCGACCACCCTTGCCCATCATATGCCGTTGCATCTCGAACTCCCGCTCCGCATATCGAAGTTGTTTGTCTCGTACTAACCGAGCAGACAGTTCTTTTAGTAGACGACGTCGATTGTCGCCTGGTGATGTCACTTCACTGGGCTCCTCTAGGTCATCGACATTGCGAGGTGTCTTTTTGGATTTCTTGCTTGTTTTCCACCCCAGATCCAGCTCTTCTGCATCTTCCGCGCCGACATCAGCCTGTTGAGAGTTGGACGTGCTGGTCATTGGCTTGTAATTGTGTGCTAGAAGATGTGCGTGAATAAAAATATAGTCATGGTGTGAGCTGCGACGAACCTTCCGCCTCACTCTCCACGAAGACTATGTGTTTCGATTTCCGCCGACTAGGCTTGGAACGGCCATGGATGATCCCAGCATCAATGAGAACCTGTCTTTCCTCTTCCTCCAGGTCGTCGTCCTGTTCTTGAGGTTTCATCAAATCTGCCATTGCAGTCAATTGATTTTTGATTTTGTCAATTTTCTGGCAACAGAATGAGATCGTGTGTCAGAAGATAATGACAGAGTTTGCGCACTTTGAGTCCTGCAGCTCGCATAGTCCGAACGTAATTTTCATCCTGAGTTTTGAGCACCTTGACTACATCGGTTGGAAGAGCGACATTGCCTCGGTCTTTGATAGCCACACCCCCCTAGATAGTTGGACATCAGAGTCAATAGATATGGTCAGATATGATACGTACCTTGGTTTTCTCATTTTGCATAGAAAAGTAAAACTCATCCTTGTTTTTCTCTGCCGCCTTCTGCTTAAGGCGCGTTAACCTGTCCTGCTTGGAGTGATAGTCCCTTGCACGTTTGACATAGTCTTTGTGCTTTTCTAGGATGCCTAGCTTGGACCTGTGGGCTAGCTGGGAGCGCTCCTTGTGGTTTCTACGGTGAAGGGAGTTTCGCAGGGAAGAAGTCATGGTAGTGTGACGGAAGTGTGACGGAAGCAAGTTTCCCAAGGATCGTCTCAAAAATCTTTGGAGCGTTCTCAATTTTCTGCTCAAATTATTGCTTAGAATGAGCTTTCAGCATTTCCGCCTGGGAGCTGCCCTTAACCAACCACTACCACCACATCTCCAAGGCGCTCCTTCCTCATCTACCTCCTCCTTCCCTGCAATCCTTAATCCAACTACTACTACCTTCAACAACCCTGCCAAAGCCTCAGGCCACTCAAAGCAGCCCTATGGTTCTGGAGACTCAGATGACGGTTACACGCTTGTCTTTCCCAATCTGGCCGCTTTCCAGGAATGGCGTATGCAGGAAGAAGAACGTCAGATGGTAGAGTTTGTAAAGGTATCGTACCATATTCTCTGACAGTCTATTTCCCTCCCAATCTCCGGTCTACAGGGAGATACGCACGGCAGCAAAGCTGTACCTCCCCGATTCAAAGATCATACCAAATTGGTCTGTGCAAGACATTCCCGCAGCGGAAGAAAGAAGTATGTGAAGAAACACCCAGAAAGGGTCCGAAAGGTGCCTAGCCGTAAGGTAAAGTTGCTCTACATGGCTCTTCAAACTTTACAGCGTTCTGATCGCGCAATGTCATTAGCTCGACGGTACAGGCTGCCCAGCTTCCATTAGCTACAAAACTTACTTCGATACAGAGGAAGTCCGTGCATGCTGTAAGCTACTTCACTTGGGACAGGAGATCCTGTTATTCACCTTGGTCCATTAGATGCGTCTCAGCATTCTCATGAAATTGGACCTGCAAATCTGCCGTTCACCCGCCGAGGTCGTAAGGCTGCACAAGCTGCCGCAAAGGAACGTTCGCAGGCAGCTGCTGCCGAGGTCTCGACAACAACGGCCACTGCAACTCCTACAAATCCTGTCGCGGGCCCATCATCGGCTGTCCCTCAACCTGTCCCTCAGCCCGTCCCTCAGCCACAGCCGCAGCCGCAGCCCACAAACATGTTCACCTCTGTCATGGCCCCTTTGCCCGGGCAACCCCAGCCTCTTCCATTCGCACCTCCACAGCATTTCCCTTATGCTCCCCCTCCTCAGCAGTTCGCTCCGGCGCCGCCATCTGTTCATCCTGCACTCTCACATGAGCGTTGGGAAAATATGGCTACACTCTTTAATTCGATAAGAGAAAATGCTCGAAATTTTGAGTATCCCAGCGTTAGCGTTGCAGCATTGGAGACGGTCTTAATCAGGTTGTATTTGGAGAGTCCTGTCGCACTTAATGCCCAACCCTCGATGGCAACTATCATGCAAAATAACACTCTACCACGGCCGCCGCAGCCGCAAGCCACACCCAGTCAAACGAATGAGCCAGAGCACTCCTCGGAAGATGAAGGCTCCAGTGGTGACGAAAGCTCTTAGATTAATCTAGGAACGTGAAGGCTAGGCCCAGATTGTGTATTCTACCCGGTGTGCTGTTCGTATATGTACAAGTCTGTAATTTGCCAGATATTTGATTCCAAATTGTTGTTCATATGTCGGCATCCTGATGAAAGCCTGATTGCCACACGTGCATTGGCCCAGATCTCATGACGCATTTGGATCAAACTTGCTCTCTTGTAAATTGCGTCGTTAAATAAGAAAGTCCGATTTCTGCATTTCCCCATCTCATCCATCATGTCTGCCCTCCACTTTGCGAAACAAGCCTTTGGTCGCGAGAAACCCCACGTACGCTCTTCCTTTCGCTTTCGATCGCTGTAATTAACGTTTCCAAGTCTTCGATCACAGATTGGGTCGAGATTCTGACGACGAGTGGCATCGAAGACGAGGCATACGATGGGTACGTTCATATCTCACTGACGAGGTCAATATCTTCAATGACCCTCTCTGCTTAAAGTATCCCAGAGCTCGTCGACTCTATCAATCTCCAGGCCGCCGGGTAGGTCTTCAGATGGATAGCCTGTCATTCGTCCTCATCATTGATCCCATTTTACACAAGGCCCGCAGAAGCATCCCGCGCATTGCGGAAGAAGCTGAAGCATGGAAATGCGCATCAGCAATATCGTGCTCTTGTTGTGAGTATCTCCGCGGATCCGTATAATGGCTCTCACTGATTGTCTGTTCAGCTCTTGAAAGCCCTTGTCGAGAATTGTGGCTCCAAATTTACATGTACGATATACTTTTTTCTCCCTGAGTGGCAGTGATAACCTTCTTTAATCACACAGCAAGCTTCGCAGACGGACATCTAACAGATGCGATCAAGAATCTTTCTGCCGACAACTCAGCAGACAAGAAGGTCCGCAAGAAACTCATGGCTGTTCTTGCCTCTTGGCATGATCAGTTTAAGAACGACCCATCTATGGCGACCGTCGCAAATCTGTACCGACAATGCAACAGAGAGGGTCGGCGCCAATCATATCAAGAGGTGGCGCATCTTATCGGCATGCCCCTGGAAGATAAGCAGAGGGAGGAGAAAGAAGAAGCGAAGCGAGCAGCCAAGAGAGCAAAAGAACAGGCTAAAGAACGCAAAGCAGAGGAAGAGAGACAACAACGGTTGCGTCAGCGTGCAGCGAGCCAGCCTCAGCGGGCTCCCTTCGTCTTTGAGAAGGTGCAAACGATTTTTGGAAAAACTAGAGGATGAATTTGACGCCAAGAAGTAGGAAAAACCCAAGGTTCTCGCTAGTATTGTGGAGGCCTCTCAGGCATCCAGCAATCTTGTAAATGCAATCACAGTCAGTTTTATTTTCATGACCGCTATCCCCATCCTTTCCCAATCATATTGTACAGCTTGTTCCCCAAACAGACGATATACGGACAAATGAACGTGTCCAGGAGTGCTTGACTAAGGCAAAATTGGCAAGAAAACCAGTCATTCGATATATACAGGTATGTCATTCTCACGTCCATCTATCATTTTTGGACCCTGACTAAACTCAATTCAGCTGGTGGAAAATGAGGAGTTGATTGGTACCCTAATTGAGACAAATGAACGCATCATGGCGGCTCTGGAGAAATATGAGAAGGTCTTGGCTGGCGAACACTCAGAATCGCCAGACGATCTGAGCAACAGGCTTGCGTCCACCCACATGGATGAGGACCTTACAGAAGCTGATTATGAACACACCCGGCATCGAGAGTTTTCCCCGACACCTGACCTTCACGTTCATCCTGATCTCCAAGACTTGAACTTTGGCCCTTTGGGTGCCTCGTCGAGCAATTTACCACCTCCCCTACGACCTTCAGCCTTATCTGACGACGATGTAGAAGAGCATGAAGGTCGAGGTTCGCTGTCGGATTTCAGCGACTATTCCTCCGATGAAGAGACGCACGTTGGTGGCGCATCACAAAAAAGGACCGCAAGAAATTATGTTACCGTTTCTGATGCAGGAGGAGAGGAACCTTATTCTCAGGTGCCCTTGACGAAACAGGCCACTGGAGATGATCCCTTTGCCGACCCATTTGCCGACGAAGTGGCGCTGGGGCCGTCACGGAAATGGTGAGTTTGGCATTGCCGTTCCCAGACTAGAGTATAGAGTACTCGCTGGACAGTTGATTTTTCGGATGGCATTATAGCTATTATTATTTATATTATGGCTGCTACTTGTTTTTGGATTAGGTCACGTAGGTTCGTAGGAGGTATATTGGTTATCCAATCCGAAGATCTGTACTGCTAAAGGCAGAAAATCCACCTTATACCCATTCGATTAACCCCCTGCCGGTCGGTGAACCAACCCAGAATGGCTTCAAGGTCTCTGGTAGACGAAGTGCAACAACTTCACCACCGTCGTCAAATACTGCCCCATTTTCGAGTAGAGCGACTATAAGGCGGGGAATAGCAACTGCGGTTCCGTTTAGTGTGTGAGCGAAAGGAAGAGCCGTGGACGTGGACGTGGACGTGGACGTGCATGTGGCCGGTGAATTTTCTGTGTCCGTGTCCTTAGACACTGGCCGGCGATAGCGAATATGCAGGCGTCGGGCCTGGTAATCTGTGCAGTTGGAAACAGAGGTGACTTCCCCCCAACTGCCTCGCCCCGGCATCCATGCCTCCATGTCGAATTTGCGGTACGCACTAGCACCGAGTTCTTCTGTCGGCATATCAAGAACTCTACATGCGAGTCAGAAAAAAAATTAAACAGGTCAAACACATTATTTCACTTGCCTGTATGGAAGGCCAAGGCCATCCAAAATGGATTTTTGAATATTGACCATCTCCTTTATCATCTCCTCGCTCTCAGTTTCTGTAGTAACAGCGAACAACTCCACCTTCGTGAACTGATGAACTCGGTATAGGCCACGGGTATCAGCCCCTCGTGCTCCAGCTTCGGCTCTGAATGAGTGTCCCAACCCAACTACTCTGAATGGTAACGATGTCGAGGGGAATATTTTGTTTGCGAACATGCCCGCAAGGGGGATCTCTGAGGTGCCCGACAGCACTAATTCTGGAGACGCGGGAGGTGTATGAAGGTGATACATTTGTTGTAAAGGTGGATCTGAATTGTCGCGTGGCTGGAAACCACAGCGATTGGCAATGTCAGAACGGACGACGTCGGGGGTGAGAACTGGCGTGAAACCGCGCTTGAGAGCAATAGACATGGCGTAATTCGTCAATGCCATCTCGAGGAGCGCTGCCTCGTTTAATAGGTAATACCACGAAGAGCCTGTCACTGTAGAACCGCTTTCGAGGTCGAGTAGGTCTAGCTTCCTACATATAGCCACATGGTCGCGCTCTGGATCGGCGGGTATGGGAGTGGGTCCACAAGTGGCGACTGTAACAGCAGCAGATTCAGGACCGAGTGGACTCTCAGGGTGAGTGTCGTTGGGTATAGCCAAAGCGAGAGTGAGAAGTTCAGATTCGACTTCGGCGACTATGCCTTCTAATTTTGAAACCTCTGCTTTTAAGCGAGTGGCTTCCACTAGCGCTGCCTGCTTTCCCTCGACGTCACCCTTGTCAGCGGCTCTACGTACATTCTCCCCGGCAATTGAACGCGCATTTCTCTGAGCATTGAGATCATTGAGTAGCCGTTTGTACTCGGTATATGTCCGAGCAACATGGTCGATAGCCCCAGCAGGAAGTGAAGCCTTGCGATTGATTGCATTATTTGACTTTTTCACAATGTTTTCTGCGATGGCGCGGTAGTCAATTCTTGGAGGTGGAAGTGCTGTTGTTGAGCGAAGGTGAGGAGGTGCTTTCGATGAGTATCGTCTGGTTCTTTTAGCTCAAGTATCCGTTTAAGTGTCGGTAGTCCAAGAAAAACGCGTAAATCTCACCAATAGATAAAATAGCAGCCGAAAATGAAGGAGAAGCTGAGCAGCGAGGAGGCATTTTTGTCGTAAATTCTGGCGTACCAGTAACTTGCAATGAAATTGAAATTCGCGTCACATTGTTTATTTCGAATGCGATTCACAAACTGTTCCTGTCACTTGACTGTGACACCACGCGTTTAACGCGTCTTCAATTTCCTTTATATGGCTGGCGATTCCTCCGCAACAAAAACTGTCGAGATTCCCTACGAACTCCCTTGGTATATTCACTTTATGGTTTATCTTTATCTCTTCTCACTTTTCTTCCAAGGGTGGAGAAATACAGACCACGTGTGCTCGACGATGTCGTAGGCAACGCCGACACCATTGACCGGCTGAAGGTCATCGCCAGAGATGGAAACTGCCCCCATATTATCATATCTGTAGGCATGCAACTTAAATCTATAGCAAACGATTATAGACGTCAAATTTGCAGGGCATGCCGGGGATTGGGAAAACGACCAGTATCCATTGCCTCGCACATCAACTTTTAGGTGATGCATATAAAGAGGGTGTTCTGGAACTCAATGCATCAGATGAGCGGTGCGTTTTTCGTGTCATTTTCCCACCGTGAACTTATCTTCCTGCTGCCAGAGGTATTGACGTTGTCCGGAACAAGATAAAAGCATTTGCACAAAAGAAAGTCACACTTCCGCCTGGGAGACATAAAATTATCATTCTTGACGAAGCCGACAGGTATTTTATACTTTGCATACTTGTTATCTTGGCTCTGATTTCAGCTCAGTATGACGGCAGGCGCACAACAGGCACTCCGTCGAACCATGGAAATATATTCCAATACAACCCGTTTTTGCCTTGCCTGCAACATGAGCAACAAAATTATCGAACCTATACAAAGTAGATGTGCTATACTGCGTTATGCAAAGTTGCGAGACCAGGAGATTTTGAAGCGTCTACTAGAGATTTGCGAGGAAGAAAAGGTAAGCATCCTCCGCTTTTATTGCAATGTTAGGACCTTACTTTTTTCACTAGGTGGAGTATAACGACGATGGCCTCACGGCTCTCATTTTCACGTCAGAGGGCGATATGCGACAAGCTATCAACAACCTCCAATCGACCCATTCTGGTTTTGGCTTCGTTTCGGGAGACAACGTATTCAAAGTCTGCGATCAACCACATCCGATAATTGTACAAGCTGTTATTCGCCACTGTATGAAGGGCGACATTGATGGATCCATGGAGAAACTGAACGAACTGTGGGACCAAGGCTATAGCGCCGTCGACATTGTTGTGACGATATTCCGCGTCGTAAAGACCTTTGACGAGTGCGTTTTAGTTGATACTTCTTCTCACAAACTAACCTGAGCTTAGGATGCCCGAATATACGAAGCTGGAATATATCAAGGTGAAATACCAACATTGTCGGGGTAAACTTCGCGATTAATCTTACCATCTTAAAGGAAATTGGGTTTACGCATATGCGGATTCTTGAAGGCGTCGGGACGCTTTTACAGCTTTCAGGACTGGTTTCACGGCTGTGCAAAATGGTGATTACATCGATTTCTTTTCATCGTCCGTATTCTCAAAGCGTTCTGCAGAACTTGAAGCAGGATTTGTTCAAGGTCTAATCACATAGACTTGCGACGTGTTGTGAAAGACAGTAGGCTATGGCTGCCAATGTAATTGTGTATTATTATCTCGTTCTATGACATATTGCTTTGTTGTCTGAAATCATGACCCACCTCTATATTTTGGTTTGAACTCATCTTTTTCAGAATATTCCCAATTCACGTAGGCTCAAGGGGTGCATCAGGGAATTTCCAACATAACTAGGACGTACTGGCGCAGAGAATACACATCAGTATCCCAGTATTGGGGTCGCTCAGAAACAGGCATGATCAGCGATCAGCAAATTTGTGATGGATGATCGAATAACTTCATCTTAGTCATTTTCCAGACTTGCTTTGTTATCTCCTCTACGTTTGACCTGGACGCATGGCTCTACAGGACACACCGGTTTCTAGACGACTGAGCACAGTTAAACGGATTATCATTGTTTTATCTGGAAAGGGTGGCGTCGGAAAGTCATCTGTGTCAACACAACTTGCGATCAACCTGTATGCATCTTCGCCAACAGCCAAGGTCGGAATCCTCGATGTGGACCTCACGGGACCATCAATACCACGGATGCTTGGACTTGATGGGCGTGGGGTGCACCAAAGCAGCGATGGATGGGTGCCTGTGTATGCGGATGGATCTGAAGCACGATTGGCGTGTATGAGCGTGGGGTTTTTGCTGAAAAACAAGGGAGACTCTGTGGTATGGCGGGGACCCAAGAAGAACGGGATGATCCGACAATTTCTGAGCGACGTGCGGTGGGGAGAACTTGACTATTTGGTGATTGATACGCCTCCAGGTTGCTGTCCCCTCGCCATTATTATGGGATTACTGTATTCATGGATGACTGGAATCAGGGACGTCGGATGAACATCTTTCACTGCTTGAACATATGGCGCCTGTGCACGACCGGTTATCAGCGGTTATCGTGACGACTCCGCAAGCGGTTGCACTTATGGATGCAATGAAGTGCTTGTCGTTCACTCGGGCGGTGAACCTTCCTGTTGTTGGGCTAATCGAGAACATGAGTGGGTACGTGTGTCCATGCTGCGGGGAAGTGAGCAACGTATTTTCAACGGGAGGGGGAGAGGATATGGCGCGAAAGGAAGAGCTTGTGTTCCTGGGGAGTCTTCCAGTGGATACGGAGCTTGTGTCGCTGTTGGACAGTGGAGAAGACAAGGGAGTGCTAGAGAAGTACGCAGGTACAGCGTCAGCAGGGTTGTTCAAGGAGATAGTAGACAAAATGTTGTAATCAAGTCGTGACTTGCCTCGTTCCATTCAACATCCGAAATAGGAAACAACATCGCGAACGCGTTTTCTTTCCAACCACATGCCACTCCCTTCAACTTGACGACCTTTTTCTCTTTTTCACGATGGACGACATCCCCTACACAACTCCAGACGAAGACCCCTTCAACGTCCGCCCTCTTCAACAACAACCACGCCGACGACGCTCCAGCCTGCTCGACAAGTGGATCCAAGAGCAACAGAAACCACCCGACTCTGAGAATCACACAGATGCTAGTGAACTGCATCAGACCCTTGCTAATCCCTCTGAGGATGACCTGGACAACTATGATATTGTCGACGACGACGATATCCCCGCCACGCCCAATGGCAAAGAGGTTTATCACATCCTTTTTCTACCTATTCATTCCTAACATGTCTCTTTTAGGCCCCTGCGACTCCTACTGCAAGCTCGAGACGCACTTCAAAAATCCTCCACACTCCCGCCTCGTTCCGTAGTTTTAAACCTTTCCGCTCAGTCTCCCCCGCCACACCTCCCCCCACAGATATCTCTGGCTCCCCACGCATTTCAAGATTTCCTTTTCTTCCACGTCATCCTCGCCACAGTACTGACGCAAGCGTCATAAAGGCCAGATCCTCAAACCACCATCATAACAGATCTATCAGTCTCTCCACCTTGGGCCTTCCACCCTCGCCCCATAGTCCTTGCTTAAGTGATACACCGAACACTGCGCCCTTGCCCAAATCTCGCCCAACAATCCTGGGTCATTTTCCATCTGCATCTACATCTCAAGCATCGATGCCATCAGATACAGCCTATACACCCTCTCGCCCCAGCATTTCCTCTGGAGAAACATGCGCATCGGGAACCGCAACAACTGAGAGTGAACTTCCTATGACACCCTCCAGAATGACCTTTATGGGCTCATTGCGCCTCAGGTCCAAGTCAAACGGAAGTGTATTTGCATCTGCATCATCCATCTTTTCCTCCAATTCACAACAGTCTCAAAAAGCGACATCAGCTCAATCCCACATCAGCGTTTCAGATGATACTACTGATCATCGTGGCCAAAATACCACCAACTTTACCACGCGATCGCGTTCAACGCGAATACCTCTCGCGCAGAGGCCCGCCTCAAGGTTGGCAAATTCAAATGTTGGCCATGATCATGACGACGACGACGATGAAAAGACATACCACGCCACAAAGCCCCCTGTCAAGCAGGCCGACCCCACCCGACCTCATGTTGCCTATTCTTCCGGTGGCACCTTGCCTCGCGTCAGCCTCGCATCACTTAGTTCCCGCCATAGGAAGAAAAAGAGGCTCGTGGTCAGGGGCGTTGGCCCCACCGATGTTCGCAAGTTTGAAGGCGTCAAAGCATGGTGTGAGGTGAGTTTTTTGGGGTAAGCTGCATTGAAGCAAGGCTTGATATGATCTGTGTAGAGCTTCGGCGAAGTCACGCAAATTATCCGCATGCCCAACGGTGACCTCCATGTTCACTTCCGACTCGTAGAAGTCGCCGACACGGTACAGCATTAATTTTGGAACCTTTGTTTAGTAGCTAACCCGCCTACGTGACAGGTTTGCCGACTTCGCGCCAAAGTGCATATCGCTGGGGTTGGCAGTGTTCAATTATCTTGGATTGCTGGTGACAAGCGATGAACTGATTTGTTTCTGTGATGACCATGCAACGGTGAGTTGCTTCCCTACTTGAATTATTGATAACTTTTCAACTGGATCGTGTAGATGTGTGTACGACTCATTGATGACCCCGAACTCTATCTATTCCCGTAATTCTTTACCCGGATACCACGAGGTGTCTCTTCCATTATGCTGGTTTGCGATACGAGATTATGCCGTAAGTAAAGTGTCTGCTTCTTTTACGAATTTTCGTCTGACCACTTTAGCAGCATTATGCCCACCTCTCATGATATCTTAATTCCCCGACTTGGTGCGGTCAATCTAATACAATCACATTACCTACTGTCCTTCCACGCCCACGCTTCATACTTTTCCCGCGCATACCCTCTTTCTCTCTATCAGTGTACATTTTCTTCGCATTCCTCGCACCTATATACCTTTTCTCTTGGTGCTGTACTGGGTCTGCCAAATAAATATTCGCGACCACGTTGACGCGTGTTGTCACAATTGCTGACTATGTGTCACTGTCACGAAGCACGACGGATATTGACATTAAAATTACACATGAGGGGAACGAAGTAATGAGAGTAGTTGTCAAGTGGACGTGTGGGTAGAATATGTAGACAGACGGAATTCTAAAATGAAGGTGAACAAAAGGGGGGGAGATACAGAAATAAAGGTGTAGGTAGCAACAATACACATAGAGTGGGGGGATAGCGTACAGATGCGAAGAATGCAATGGAACAGATACGCAGGATGTGCTCTGGTGCGTTGGTACATGTCATGAGAACGAAAAGATTGAATAAAATGTGTGTTATCGGCGTGATTGATGTTTATATCTTTTGATACTGTGCGAAATTGGAACTGTCCAAAAGAAGGAAGGTGAAAAAAAAAATGTCTGCGAAACTGAGAAAACAGATCAACGGGCGCCAGACGCTCCCCATTGGTTCCACTCGGTAGTGCTGAGATGAGCAGGGCCTCTGGCGCCAGACTGGGCATCACTGGGTCCATGATAGCCACTCGACATGGAGGCATTTCCATTCCCACGAGCCACATTGCGGTTCTGAAACGAGCGAGGCTGGGACTGCGAGTTCCTTGCTTGACCGTTCTGAGGGCCCCCTTGATCTCGTCGATTCGAGTGACGTCTGAATTGCGAATTACCGCTATGGGTTCCGTAGTCGACGTACCCTCCACGGCCAGCCGAGCCGTTGAAATGAGGGGTCTGTGGTATATGCGGGGTGGATTGTGGCTGCTGCTGTGGGACGAATCCCTGGTTTGGGATCCAAGCCATGTTGGTCGATGGTACCTGGCGAGAAGCGGGACCAGCTGCAGTGTAAGTGCCCGGCTGTGAGTAAGGAGCCCAGCTAGCAATATTTTGGACTGTGGGCTGTGGCACCGCAGGTTGCGCCGGTGCCATCTGGACACCCGCCATGTACTGATCAAGCGCTTCAGGCTGGTAAACGGCAATAAGCGTGCCTTGGTCGTTTTGAATGAAGCCAGTGGGTGCAAGCGGAGCTCTGTTATTCAACGGCTGTTGAGTTTGTGGCGCTTCAGTGGTGGGTGTCCTGGCTGGTGGCGCCTGATATGGAATATACGACTGCAATGGCAAACATAAGCGCTCCGGTCAACACTTATGAAAACGGGATACTGACCCCATACATTCCGATGGGGGTCCACAACCCTGGAGACGCGGGAACATTTCCCTCCGAACCCGGTGGCCGCTGGAATTGAGCCGGCATAGGCGGTTGGCCAGGCAGAGCATAACCAGGGAATCCAACATAGGGTACGGGGAATGGCACAGGTTGCCCATATGGGACCCAAGAAGTTGGTGCATAATATCCGCCAGGAGCGGGGTATGGCAAGGCAGGTGTGGAAGGAGGTACAGATGTCGAGGAGCTGAACGAAGCTGACTGAGGCGGGGTAGCCGAAACTGGTTCGTCATACCACTCGCGGTAACTTTCGGTGGTCTGGACCGTCAAACTCGTGAAAGGCGCGTTTGCAGATGAGGCATGGCCTTCGTTAGATGCAACCGCAGTAGCATCATTATTTTCCGCCGTACTTTCTTCGGAGGCCTTGGGAAGAACATTAGCGGTTTCAGTGTACAACGGGGGCTCCGTCTCTGAAGGCTCCGTTAAGGCGATAGCTGTCTCCCCTGTCGCTTTCGCAACCTGCTCTTGGCCTTGACTTTCCTTGCGACTGCGCGAGTTCGTGCTCTCGGATATCTTGTCTTGATCGTCTTGAAAGCGGCGAAGAGGACCGAACCTCTGGGGTTGAAAGTGACTAGGACCGCGGCCACGATTGTTTCTCCAAGCTCCTCGGGGTGGATTGCACTCTCGCAGCTGAACTCGCATAGCACGACCCTCGTAAACACGATTGTGCTAGGTATATCTTTCAGCAAGCGATGAGCATATAAACATGTTTTCATGACGTACTTCCTCAAAAACGGCACGGGCAGGAGCTTCGGTATTATTGAATTTTACAAATGCAAAAGCTGCGTGAGAGTTGACTGAGGCCTCAATCGTGAGTAGAAACTCGTAGAAATCGAGGAATACTAGATCTCTTACCAGGTCGGACGATTTTCACTTCTTCCAGCCCACCAAAACGCGCAAAGAATTTAGCCACTTTTTCCTCGTCCCAAGCGCCAGGTCCAAAAGTTTCCAGCCCCCCTACAAATAACGTCGTCGGATCGATATCTTTTTCGCGGTTGGCAAAATCATAACTACTATCTTTAGGACCGGCCTCCTTCGAAGGAAAAGCATGCTGAAAGCCAGAGGTTGTAGTAGGCGTAGAGGGAAATCCAAGAGTCTTTGGGGTAAGAGGCGATCTTCCCAGATCGGGAGTGGGTGGCATATCAAGTTCTTGGCCAGGATCTTTTTGCTCCGCTTCATCCTCATGATGGCTCCGTGACGCAGAGTGGGACCCTGTATGGGATTGATACAGCGACAGCGATGCGGACCTAAAGAGTTACACGCATAGGCATGAGACGTTAACCCAACAATGTCAGCTAAAAAGAACATACCGACTACGTCCACTATCGGTAGAATCTGGATGTCGTTCTCTCCAGACACCAGTTCCGCACCTAAGAAGGTGTCTGGCATTGCCAAGAGGCGGGAAATCCATATCAGACCATCGAACTGAAGAGGAGGTATCACCAGAAGCTTCTTCAGGGTACGCCACATCGCTGTCAATATCACTGGGAATATGGCAACCTTCAGATGAAGAGCGTGATGGGCGCCTAACAATGGGGTTCCGCGTAAAGCCAAACGCGTTGTGCGTCGATGCAACATGGGAACGTGCAAGGGGACTTTGGGTTTGAATGTGCATGGGATATTGAGCAAAATTAGTGTGATGGAAAGGAACGTAAGGGGAGCGCTGTTCTGAACCAAGTGGTGGAGGTTGGTGAGACCACGTCACTGTAAGGTGTGGTACGCGTCGCAGAGTCTGTTCAACGATAAGCCAGGCCTTCGAACCAGATTTAAACCAGAAGAACAAAAATCACCATCAAAGCGCTGACACAATCATCACGATGCTCCCACTTAATTTCCCAGCAGTCTGTTTCCATATTCACAGAACGTGGGGCATCATGTGGGCTGGGGTAGAGCTTCCAATCGTGGTTGACGTCGGTGGACGCAGTCTGAGTGTCTAAATTGGGTCAGAAATCGCCAAGGTGACAACGCCATGATTAACTAACCATCGTTCTTAGTCAACTGCAGGCGATTAATACTATCTAAAGAGCCAAAGTAAGTGGCAATAGTACCGATCGCCTGCAGCAGAGTTGTTAAAGCAAGTAGGAAAAGTATAGCGATCATACCTCAGCATCAAACACAAGCGGATGGAGGAATAGGCTGGGTTTATCGGAGGCGGAGGTGGAATCATTGCGTGCATGATTCTCAGCCTCAATTGCCTCTCCATTGTAGAGAAGGGAATAGAATCTAAAGCGGATATACATGAGAACGTCATCAAAGGAATGTTATGTGAGATGCGGGCCTACTTGGAATTTTTAGGTTGCCACACCCTCATAGCGGCAGGCAGGTTCAACTCGATGGTTTGAGATTTACCTTCCAAAGTGTTGGCAGGAATGTGTTGCATAGGAGTACTAAGTCGACGACAGTGAGCACAAAAATAGGAAGGGAATAAAATAAATTAACCGGTATGAAATCAAAAGTGTTCTAAACGCCCTTGCAGGTTCATAGCGCAAAGTGCGGCCTAAGAACTGCTTGGGAGCAGTAGAATGAAGCGTGTTAATCAACGACGCAGCCGACGCAGCATCCTAGGATAGAACAACTGAGATAGCTGCAGGATAGAAAAAAGAAATAACAAACCTCGCATTGGACAAAGGCGCAGACGCCACCTTTGGAATCGCGAACAACCTTGATGTTTTTTATCTCGGTGTGTTCGGAGAGGTGCTCGGAGAGTAGCCGAGTGAGCTCCTGCTGGTCAATGTTGGACGGAAGACTGCAAAAGAATTGTAGGATCTGCGAAGCGAATACCTATCTAAGAAATGACGATACCTTCCAACAAAAACGCTAGCATCGTGTGGCATTTTTTCTTCCTTCTTTTTGAAGAGGGGCTCAACGGCGGAGGCCTCAGAAGGGTTAGCAGGAGTAACGACAGTGCCCGCAGCTTCACCAACTTCGGGGGAAATGGGAGGAGAGGCTGGAAGGGTATCAAAACGAGTGCCCCAGGTGCGGGTACGGGTAGAAGGCTTCGAGGGCATAGATGAAGATAGCTTAAAGATGATGAAGGAAAAGGCAAGTTGGGGCGCAACTTGAACCAGCTGCAATTTAGGCCTGTCTCTATATTCATGCACTTTATAGAATTAATTTTTTTTCGGCTGGTATCATAAATTTGCGCCTCTGTTCCACGTTTTACGACGACCGACGCGAGCTGGCCCGAATGCGATGATCATGTTCTCTTTCAGCTGGCTAGTTTCGTGTCATGCCAAGGAAGCAAACAGAGAAGAACAGTTCCGAGGATACGGCTCCAGACTACGAATTGTGAAGATGGTATGTCCAAAGAAAGCCATGGATCGTTGGTCTCATCGTTGGAGATCTTTGCTTCTTATATGATGGCTGTAGCAGCGTAGAAGATCGCCAGGAGTTGATAGCGACATAATTAAGGGCATACTCCCAGAAAAGTATACAGCCAGGATGGACTTGGCCTCAACTGACAGCAGTGCGGTGCCGAAGTCCGTAACAAGAATTGGACCAAACAAGGAAGTCACCATCAAAAGTTGTTCAAAAACTTCAACTCCGACGTCTTCCTCCTCTACATATCATGTCTGACGACGGCTATGGCGGCGGTGGTGGCGACGATTATGATTACGATGCTCCAGGGTATGTTTCATTCACTATAAATTAAACTACTCACCTTAACAACAATCAGATTCGCTGAGGATACATATGTCAGTCTTTCGACCGATTCCTTCTGTACTTTTTTCTAAGTTTCCATATCACCGAAAAGGACGAGTCATACGATCTTCTAGCGAATGATCAAGAAGGAGAGGCTCCTGTTGGCGAGAATGGGGAGGACGGTGCTACCATGGCTGAGGATGGCACACACCCGAATGGTCTCAACGGCGCCGACCATGATCAGGAGATGAATACAGAAACTTCGGCGGTAGGAACAGGCCTCTCTGGGGAGCGACAACCAAATAAGGTCAGGGTTACGACGCCCTACCTAACAAAATACGAACGAGCACGCATACTTGGAACACGAGCGTTGCAAATCAGGTATGCACCTTTCGCAGCGCCGCTGCTCTGAAAGTTCATTTTTTATCTAGCATGAATGCCCCAGTCCTTGTACCCTTAGACGGCGAGACAGACGCCCTACAAATCGCCATAAAAGAGCTATCCCAGCGAAAAATACCCCTCATCATTCGACGCTATCTACCAGACGGAAGTTTCGAGGATTGGAGCGTGTCCGAACTCATCACCGACTGAGGCCTCGTCAACATCCTGTACTTTGTTTCTTGTACCGATTATTTTGGACCTCTTTCTTGTTGTCGAGCAATAGTATATTCATAATTTACATATAGTACAATCACCATGCATTCTCGACTTCCGTTTGAATTGCCATGTGATGCATCGCCCTAACTCGACGCATGGACAGTCAACTAAGACACCCGTGTTCTGCTTCTGCGTAAACGCTCTCCAGCTTTGCCTACTGGAATATCTCGTATCGTTTTCTTCGTCTTTGCCGTTGGAACTTTCGCCTTCGTTACTTCGATGTCCTCCATGGAAAGATCCACGATGTCGTCGCTACTCACGGCATTGTTCGTGGTCTCCGTGAAAAGGACCTTTCTCTCATCTGGCCGAAGTTGATTCTTGAGGGAAGACACGCGCCGTTTCGAGGGACTGGACTCAAGATCGCTATAATGAGATGCAGTCTGCGCTCGTTTGCTAGGAGAGAGCGGAGGAATCGCTGCTTTCGCTTTCCGGGCAGCGATGGCGTCAGGTGTGCTGAGAACCATGTCGGCAAAATCGGGAGGAAGATTTTCTTCTTCTATGTGCTGCTTCTGGACCTGGACGGCTATTCGAGACGTATTCAGTTACCGCTCAATTACGACGAGACACAACACAAACCTTTGCCCTTGCCCTTGCGTTTCGGTGTCGCCACATCTTTGGCGACCTTGAAACCTCCATTCATACTGATATCGCCATCGTTCGCCACCAATGTCTGCTGTATCTCCCAATCGGCGGGCCTCATCTTCTTCCAATCTTCGATGACTTTATTGACCCAAGTATCGGTATCACCTTCAACGTGATAATCAATTATGTCGTTCCATTCCGACGCAGGTGGTGTCTTATTGACGAATATGACCTTTCCACCTTTCGCTGACGTCGACCCAGACACACCAGAAGCATGCACAGTCTTCGCAAAGTCCTTAACCATCTTTCGAAGTCCGTGGACTTTCAGAGAAGTGCCCATGATAATGAGCATGTCTGGTTTACGGGACACATCGGCGGACTGCATGGCACCAATCTCGTCTCCTAGCGGGTGTGGTTCGTCATATAGGACTATAGCAGGGCGGAGCGTTCCGACCCGAATGGCACGAGCCGAACGGGCGACCCGAGCTTCAACTGCAAACCAACTTTAGTTAACGATCAGAGTTGAAGATAGTAAACGCTTACGACGCGAAGCGCAATCCGGACAATCCGGAGCTGTCCCTTGAAGGAACGTTTCAAGGTGGCCCTCTAACCAAGGGAACTCTGCAGAGCATGAAACACATCGAACACGATGAATGTCGCCGTGAAGCTGGACGTTTCTGACATCCTTTGCGCGAATTTTCGCCTTTCCCTTCCCATTAGTTTTAGCCTCAGAACTGGAACTTCCCATGAGGCCTAGACGTTCTTCAAATCCGTCGATATTTTGAGTGTAAGATCGGAGCAGTTTCTTCTTTGTGTCGAGAGTTTCAATGAAACGGTGGGTAGGCGAAGGTGAAGCAGCATCGATAGATTGTTTTAGCTTGGATATAAATGTGTAAAAAACACTCGTGGATGTCCCGTCTCGAAAAAGAGACGCGTCGAATAGGTCGCGACCCTTCAGTACCGCGTTTGGGTATTGTTGCTTAACTAGAGCATATAAGCCATCAGAGGACCGAAAATCCTAAGATAGATGCAATGGATGAGAAAGCGGCAGACGGGTCAAACTTGAACTTACTGGAATTCCACAAGAACAAGAAATGCCTGCGCCAGTGACTACCACGATTTTTTTGCATTTGGCAACTGAAAGAGAAAGATCTGAGAGTGCACGTCTTGTTTGAGAATTGCCTGGAGCATCTGCGAGTCTGAGAGTGACAGTCATCGTTCAAGGTGGCACGTTGAAATTTCCACCAACATAACGTTGAAATTTGGCCATATTTGGGCAAAACGCCCTCAACGCGTCTGTCACGTGATTATGACGCGTTAATTTAAAACCCCTGTTTATTTTTTTCTGCCTCCATAAATAATGATTGTTTATTAAAGCAGTGGTCATATCTAGTCTCTAACTTCTTGGTCGGATGATGGAGTTCACTTATAATACCAAATGCGAGCATTTGAAGAGCACGTAGAAGGGGTAGTCGAGTCAAGCGGTTTGTACATGCCATATTGTTGCTGTAAATGACATTGATTTAGGTCTCCGAGGACGGCATACAAGTTTATAACTTTGTAAACTTACCGTTCCCAGGACATGGTTGTAGTACGAGAGCTCGTAGAGAGCCGTGCCATTTTGCGTGCAGCCAATGTAAGGAGTCGCGCCAATCTGGGTTCTGATTGCGGTGGAAATCTGCTCAAGGGTGTACGAAGTTTTGTTGGAAGGCACGATGCCCGACCCGTTCAGAAAATTCCCGTCGATATATAACTTCCAAAATAAAGTATTGGAATGACTAACGCAGCGAAAATGTCCAAAGAGGGATAATAATGGAATGCTCGAATAGCGGCATCGAAGTAGTTGATGAGTTCTTGGTGCTTAATGTAGGACGATCCGTAACATTTGATGTCGAAGGTGGAAGTGCATGTCCCGGGCTTGGAGAACTGCAGGTTTATTGAAAGTTCAGCCAGAAGCTCAAGACAGAATCGAAAACTTGCTCACCTCATGTGCCCTCATAGCGGCATTGGGGTGAAGTGTTTTCACAAGAATAGAACTGCAATGCACAGGCCGAAAGTGAAGAAACAGTGCTTGGTACGTCAGTAAAAGGCCCCTGCGACCCTCTTGCTGCAACGAAAGTGAAAAAGGATAGGGCCCGACGAGAGACCACCATTGTGAGAATCACCGAGTCAAGATTGTGGATCGCCAATTATTATACTTGTGTCGGAGAACGTGCATCGAGTTGTAGACGACGAAGACCTCGTGGAACATCTTGGCATGCACATGGGGTTGACAAGTTTCGCTTACAGTCTTTGGTCGATTTGATGGAACTTTGCCATGACTTCCTAAAGCCCCAGATAGTGCCAAGCAGTCCACTCGACAGGGCGTGAGGCAAAACACAGCACGTTGCTAAACACATGGATCCTGGTCCTTACGCACATCAGATATCCAATGGTGGACGTCGGAGTCTGCCATATGTATAAGCCCACGTTGATGGAAGGCCAAGTTTACTGCATTGCATATCACAAGGCTGTTAGCCACTACCAAAACTCGAAGTTCTGTTCAGAAGGCGAAAGGTGCGGTCATTAAGCAGAGAGCTACAGCGATTGGCATTGCATCGATCGACCGCGAAGGCGAGAAAATGCAAATTTATAATACGCAGGAATGACATTCAGGTTGACGTCAAGGAAGCAACAAAAGCAAAGCAGCAGAGACACAGACCAGAACACGAAGGCACGCAAGGGCGAGAAAGAGACTGACAATAACAATCAACTCAAACGTCTGCCCAACCACCTTCGTCGAGTTTATAAGAGCCTTCGCTCTCTGGTCGATCTGGACTGTCGACCAATTTTGCAACACGTTCCTCTGCACGACCTAATTGGCATACAATAATCAATCAGAGGAATTGTGTGTGCTGCTGAGGGCACTCCCAAACCTTTTCTGAGAAACAGCCTGGTAGCCGATGCATGAGACAAGATATGGCCTCCAATTGGTTTGAGAGCGCCGCCAGCAACGAATGTCATGGTTGCTCCAGGGTCAGCTATATCGCCTAGGTAAGCAGTGTTAAAAAAAGTGGAGTAGGCAAACCAGACATTGGACTTGATTGGTCATAAGAATAGCGATCTGCAGGGCAATGCAAATTGTCATAAGGTGTTCGTTAATCATTGACGCGAGAGAATTTGGATTGGGCAACCGACATTGTACTCCTCCGATAACTTGGTCAGCTTTGAAAGCATCTGAACAAACTCATCATAAGCGAAGCCCTTAGAACTATTTCCTCAAGATGTACCTGTGCGAGCTGTAGCGAAGTTAACCATGTCCAATGGACTTGCCGAGTGGAAGGCACTTTACTTTTTGTTGTCGCTCACTCAATTCGCCTCTCCCCGAAAAGTCGACGCGGAACAAAGCCATGATACTGTCAATAATCTCTCGTGGCAGTGTAAGTGGCACATAGGCATGACAGAGATTAGTTCACACAAGAAGTCTAAAATCCTTGTCCTCGGCGAAGCGCAAAGAGCATTCATTAATAAGTTCCATCTTAAAACGTCAGAAATGCAGTTCTCCCTTGAGCTACAAGAGCGTACCTGGTGTTCACTATTGAAAGCCCGGGCTGACGGTGACTGCATGTAAGAGTTTTCGTTAAACAGGCTTGTGGAGTTGATTACCATAAAGGATGTTTTCAAGGGCTAGATTTCCGTCGACTCCAAAGCGATCAGCTATAGACCGAATACGATCTGGGCGAAAAGTTCCTACACGCGTGCTTAGCAAAGAGTAGAAGATATTTATGAAAAAATGGATCAATCTACCTTCTGTGTCTATATAAGCAACCTGCTATGAGGATAAGTATTTAATTATGAACAAGTACAAACCACGCACTTTTCCAGAGGCACCCCCGAGTTCGGGAGGAAGTTGAGCTACAACACTCATTGTATGAGCAAGCTGGGTTTTTCCTGTTCTATATTCGCCGTAAACTGCAGCATGTGTTCATCAGACGAAGGAGGTGAGGGATTTCATTCAGGCCGGACCTTCGGAAATCGATTGTGACATGATCCCTCCTGCAGAAATGCTTATCATTTAATAGTGGCAGATATGCAAAAGAGGGCACTCACCACCGAGGATTCCGTCAACACTTTTGCTTCCAGTGCTGATTGTTAGGACCCTTTTCCTTCGGTCTTGGACCTCTACTCCTGTAGCAAACGATGATCCCTGAAAGCATGTTAGAACGTAATTGGCTAATAATATATAATATCAACGTACAAGAATCTTGTGGGCTGCTTCCTATGTAAACACGGCGGTCAGAGAGGCAGTATATGCGCCAAGTTGTGCCCGATACCTTTATTTTTTCCACTTTTGCTTCCGACATCCCCTAGGCTCTTGAGTTTAGTTTATGTTATGCACATAGGGAGAAGCACGTCTGTAAAACCTTGATTTTTAACATCTGACGACGGGTCGTCATGTTTACTCCAGAGACGGTGTTTATAGCCGCAGACTGGCAAATGTATTAGATCCGGAAAAAGCATGAGAGGAGAGGCTAATACCTTGAGTTTAAGGATATCTTGGACATTGATTCCCTAAAGACGTAAGATTCAGATATATGCGCTCATCAAGACAGAGCAACTACATGTTGTTGAAGTTCATCGACAGTATCGAAAAAAGGAGCCTGCAAAAACGTGAGCAGACCGACTCTCTAGAGCAATGCTCTCAACTTCTTCATCGTCCGTCGGGGAGGGAGGTCGAGAAGCAGCAACAGACCCTTGAGATGGTGCACGACGAGGAGGCATCAGAAATCTCGAAAAAAAAGTAGGATTGCGCAAGTAAGAATTCAGCGAAGATGGGGAGCCACTTGGCCAGAGGTGAGAGGACAAACAATCTCAGGCTTCGAAGCATTGAAAGTTCAACTCCGCCATATAACGTGACGCCTCGACTTCGAAGTTGCCAATGCCAGCTCTGATTAAAGTTTAAGAGAAATAACAGACCACATTTCACGACCGAATAGAAAACAAATACAAGGTGTTCCAGAAATGCTATGTGAAGAAAGTAGTGCGCCACACGAATCAATCTACAAGAGAGGCCTTCAGCTCATTAAAAATGTCACACCATTTGGAGCATACCTGAGACTAATATTATACCATTATACAAAATGAATAAAGAAACAAGCTGGCTTTAATCGAGGTTGCCAACTAAACCACCTCGCCCTCGTCTTATTCTGTCCTCCAAGCCGCCGACGCCTCCAAAGACCTTTTTCTGCTCTTGACTCAAGAAGCCTCCCATGCCTTTCGATTTGGCACGCGCTGCCTCATCGGCCGCAAGCTCCGCCTTTTCCTTCTCCAACATAGCCGTTAGGCGTATCTGGCGTTCAGCAGATACTTCAGCTGCGTTGCTCGTCATGGCGGCCAATCGTGCAGCGCGATCCTCATCAGAATTCTTTGGCTGGGATCGTTGTGCATCCTCGAGTTTGTGTCTTGGGGGGCTTGGGGTACGTCTATAGCGCTTCGAAGCGTATTCCCGAACATCACTCGAGTGGCTCGGGGACCGTTGTCTCTTTCCTTTGTGGACTGAAGATTGAGATATGCGTAGATCCCTGTCTACATCATCTGACTCATCCGAACGGGGCCAAGTAGGTCGCGTAGTAGTCGGACTTCGCTGTCGCTGTTGATAGTCGGGACTACGTCTGCGCGAAGATTCATTGTAATGGGAATGGTAATCTGAATCACGATAGCGCCGAGGTGCAGAGACAGGAGACCTTGAACGACGATCGTAAGGGCTACGACTGCGACCATGATAGCTATGACGTTCCCTGGAGAGAGAGCGACGACGTTCTGGAGATGGGGAACGACGGAAATGATTATGCCGAGCTGGGGACGGAGAGCGTCGATGATCGATTCGTCGGCGGTCTGGGCTATGCTGGTGTTTACGTTCGTGTTTTAGCCGTTTGCGTTCCTCCTTCTCTTTCTTCTTCTCCTCTTTACTCTTCTTGGGTTTAATCCCATTTCTCTCTTGCATTTCACGCAAACGAAGGGGGTTCGACATTAAGGATTGAAGAGCGGCCTGCTCCTGTTGTTTAATAGCCAAGAGAGGATCCTCGCGAATTTTAGCTGCGATGTCGCGTGCATTGTTGGCATTTTGCACAGCAATGAAATTCTTGTGTGAGGCGCCGACCTAATTCGAAGTTATTAGTATATGTTTGAGTGAGTTCTTGGTACTCAAACTCACCTTGGCATGCTCATCTGCCGTCAAGATTTTGTCCACTCGTTTCTTACCCAAAAGGTAGTCTTCTAAGTCATTTGGATTTTGGCTACTCCCCGTCGCCGGCGTTGCATACATCCACTCTAACTTCTCCGTTCTTTTCTTCCCTGTCTGTTCTTCTTGAAGACGTTGAAGTTCCTGCAGCTGGCGTTCCTCCTCTTTTTCTTTCCGAAGCTGATCAAGTTTCTTTTTCTCCTCGAGCTATCGATCGAATACTTAATCAGAGAGGGAACACTCTTCCAGAGATTTCAAGTACTCACAGCCTTTTTCTCTTCGAGCCACACCCGCTCCTGATTTTTCAACAGGAGCGGATGCCAAGACTTCTTCATATTAAGATCTCCTCCACCCATTTTGACGACGTGAAAGGTAGCGAAAGGATATAGAAAGAGTAGTGCACCTCGTTGAGGTAGGAGTCAAGGTCAATGATGGTGGATTAGTGTTTGTACGCCTCACGTGGTGTCCACAATGTCGGATTTCGGAACTGCGCAACCTCTAATACTAGTAACTCTGAACAACACCAAGTTGGCTTGCTCGTCAAGCTTGCTACCGCAATGGCGCTTGCACGAGAAAACGGCGGATCTGGGGAGGTGGATCCTCTGAATGGGGACCCTAATCGTGATGTTGAATCTGGCCGGTCTGTCTCAAGGCGCATTATCCTTTGCTAGGCAGTCCCTCTAACTGCACTCATGCATGTCAGGCCCGGACGATCTATGTATGCTTTGACACGCGGAGAAATTACCAGAGGCCTCGCTAATCGTTTCGTCCACTCACGCGCCTATATCTGCCTCTACCTTGGCATGGCAGCTCTTTCTATGACTACAGTCATTCTCAGTCTTAGAGACGGCTGCCCTGGTCTTCCCTTTTTCATTTTGGAATTCATCATCAACACGTCGATGATTGTCGAAGTCGCGATTCGGTTTGTTGCTTTTGGAAGAGTGAGTTTGCCTGAAGGTTGTATATAGTTGGCTAATGAAGGATGTTTTAGCAATTCTGGAAATCACCCTTCAATGTTATGGACCTTATACTGACAGTGTTTTGCGCTTTGACCCTGCTGGTTATCGCATTTGCCAAATGTGGTACGGGAAGTAAAGAGGAGGAGATTTTGGACACATTACTACTTGTGACTCGCAACATCCTTCAGTTTGGCCGCCTTGCGGCAGTGATGAGGCAGTAAGTCTCAAAATGAAATTTCATTGCTGTTCCCTCACTCTGGTTTCTTAGGTCTGGCCAATCTATATTCTCGCAGCCCAAACCTATTGATATTTCTAGTGCTCGAAGAGCTGGTTTTATGGATTTAGATGCTGACAGCGATGAGGAGGACAATGACGTCCACCGGTCGTTGGCCCGGAACCCGTTGCTTTTCGATATGGATGGTGTTGATGCTGAAAGAGAAGCTTTTTCTGAGACACCACGGGCAGCAGCAACAAACGAGTCACAGGAGCATGATTCCGAGGAAATGTGGGCTCGGCTGGGATGAATAAGATTTCATTTGGAATGGCCAGTACTTAGTTATGCATGGATGAAGTACGCTATTTAAACTTTAGTACGGATAAACTCGTAATTGGAGCGATACCAAACGGAGAAATTGATTTTTGTGTGTGGGGCGCGGCAATATTATAACGGGTTTCTATGCCTGTGAGATCATTTTTTCTTCTCATGCACCATGTGCAATGAGTAGGATATTCGCTAACTGCCCCACCAATTCCTGGCCACCTCACAACTTTTCCTGGCATACCTCTGTCTTTCCTGTACAATCTGTATCAATTTCCGCTCCGTATCATGTCTTCCACATACCCAGCCGACTCTCCTTCCCGTGCATGGTGGTCTATGAGTCCAAAGCAGCAACCCCAGAGCCTTCAACACCAGTTTTCTGGCGAAAAATCCGCTCGGTCTAGTGGCTTGAATTCCATTGCAGTCGCATTGGGCCTGAAATCAAAGAAACATACTCTGTTGACAATCCAGGACCCTGTACATTCGTCTCGCCCATCTGTGCCAGCTATAGTAACGAAAACTGGCAACAGACCTCCATCCAAGTCTGTTTCGTCCATGCGATCACGAGTCGATTCAATAGGCCCACATACACCAAAAGAATTGCCAGTGGACAACCGACATTCCTTGCTGACCATCTCTGACACCGACCCATTTGCAGTACACACCATATCTTCACCAACTCACACTCCTTATGATCCCAAGCGTCTCTCTGCACATTCAAATTCATCCAACCCCGACTATGTGACAAAGAATACAGAACCAGTCCTCAATAGATCCTCCTCGTATGCTTCGACTTCCTCGCAGTCAAACGCACATGGAGGCGAGCTCTCCCCTCTAAGCCCTACAATCGACTCTTCGAAAAGGCTTAGAACGAAGTTCGTTATTTTTGATTCATCTATTGCTCTCACTCACCTGTCTTCAGGAAATCCGTCGCTAGCCTGCACAGGAAACAATCATTAATGTCTGGCGATCAGTCACTTGGGTCAGCCTGGGAGTCCTTGACATCAGCCAATAAGTCCATCATGCAGGCAGCTCCTTTATCTACCACTCTGGCCCCAGACGAAAATCGATTCAGTCAGCCTGAGACAAACGCCCTTGCGTGCCCCCCAATGCGTGCACGGGGCATGACAGAATCGTCGGCTTTTCAACGCCCAAGTTTTCTGCCAGGAGAGGGCATCATACCAACCTCATCATCATCATCATCACTACGCATGTCGTCTGTACCTTCGCCGCGAGTCATCATCCGGCAGCCATCTGTTTCACGAATTGGTTTACCCCCAAGTGCACCTCCAAGACAGGAGCTGCCGCCCCCTCCGCCAGTAGCAGATCGAAGACTTAGGGAAGATCTTGACGCAGTGATGCCTGTCTCCACAAGCTCTGCTTCATCGTCAAGCCTTTCTTTCGCATCATCAATACCCGATCCGTTAATCAACCAGAGCTACAACCCTCATAGTAAGAAGGGAAGTGTAGTACTGGAGCGTTCAACTTCTACTGGAGCAGGAAGTGCCCTTAACACATCCTTCAAAGGGCTGTCTCCAACTGCACCCCATTCTCTCAAGAAGGCAGTATCTCACCAATCTCTCGGAAGGCGCTCATCTCCTTCCATTAGTGCCGCACCTGTACCTCTTCCCGAGTTGCCTGCTCTCCCATCCAGAGGTCCTCGCAAGCAGCGTTCCTTTCATCAGCCAAAGTTCCCGTTACCTCCTTTATCACCTCTGCGGCCGAGCAATGCCTCCAGTACACCTGCTTCACTTCCACAGGCTGATTCTCAGACACCAAGTGAGCAAAAAAGAAGCAGTGCCGGCGGCCTGTCGATGCCTGGGAGGAAACGACTTTTTTCTGGGAGTCGACGTCCATCAACCTCCCAATCTGCTGTGGCTGAAGACGACAATCAATCCGTCTTCAGTGTACGATCTGTTCCTGAACAGATCATGAGTGCGTCCATCTTCAAATCCATGAGCCAACCATTATCCCCCGCCCCGAATTCTTCATTTTGGGACGAAGGTTCGATCCTTGAATCACCTTCGAGCCCTCGGCTTGCGGCTCATGATTACACGCCTCAACCGATAATGACACCTGCTGAGATGGCAAAACTGGAGGCAAGTGCCGATGAATTGAGAAATTCCCACTTACAACGCGGACTTTCCATTCTCTCCACTTCTACAGTGGTATCGACAACCTCGGATGGTGGCCTTGAAACCTTGTCACAAGATGGACCCCTTACTGAGACCACCTCGTTGGATGCGGTGGCCAATAGGTTAATGGCTAGGAGTACCTCTCTCATGCAAAAAGGACTTTCGGCTCCTCCCCGGCTTGCTATACGACCCTCAACTTCCCAAGCTAGCATGAAGTCGCCCGCTATGTCAGAACGGAGTTCGCCCATATCGCGCTCACCCAGCCCGTCTTTGGCCAGTCTTCCACCACCACCTCGGCGGTCACGACCACGGGCTACCGTTGTACAGGATGACCCTGCTCTTCCCTCCCTACCTCCACCTCCCGGGCGAAAATATGTTCGCCCGAAGATGTCAGTCGAGAAAGTTCTTCATCGTCGCTCAATCATGAGGAAGCCTTCGTTTTTGGAGATTTCTGACGATGAAGGTTATCAGGACACCGACGCAGAGAGCGTCGAACTACCGTCTGGCAGTTTCCTTGACCTTGCAAGGGAGTCCTTCGATACTACGAGAAGTATCGCTGAATGATTTTGGATCATTCACGTCATGCTTGACTATTTTCAATTGAGTATTCGTTATTGTTATCTTGTCATTTGTCGTATAATTCCTCAAAACCTGTGTAATTTGCTCATACCCCTGTCATCTTCCTCATTTCTTTGTCCCACCCTGTCTTCCTTTAAAGTACGAAAACATAACAAGTTTTTCTGGCTTCATGCACGCCAGGCATCATTAGAGTGCATCTCATGTAGAACCAAAATGGTCCAGTGGAATAGAAAAACATTACATCGCAAATCCTGTAAATCAAAATTCTACCCTACGCTAATAGCTCATCTGCCCTCATCAGCCTCGTTAATCTGTTTCCTCGGTGTGATATCCGGCACGTCTCATGGCACCCAAACGATGACGAGCAGCACCCAATTCCTTCTCCAACTTCAAAATTTCAACTTGTTGCTCCATCTCACGCCTCTTGAATTCCAGAACTGCCATGTTCTTGTAGTCGACGTCCTCTTCTTCGCTTTGCTTCGCAGACAGTGTCTTGACCTGGCGTACGAGAGCTTTACACGCCTCTGTAACAGCTTTGGCAGCAGCCTCGAGCCGTTGTTGAGTTTTCGACATTAGGTTTGCCTTTACACGGGAGGCAGCGACGAGTTGGGCGGTAGCAGCGGCGACTTCATTGGAGGCAACGATAAGTTGTTCGAGAGAGTGAGTACCGGATAGTACGCCATCCGCGCTCTCGATTAGAAGGTTGGTGGCAAACGCAACGGATTTGGCCGCAGAGATAAGGCCCTCTGTCCATCGGTTGTTACGCTTGTAGAATTGTTGGGTTGAACTCGACCCTCTGCCTTGGGCAACAATTTCTTGCTGAGAATCTGTGGCAGCTTTCATGAGACGAGAGATGGCGTTGGTGATGGCCATGGCAGACGCTAAGATGGCGTCATGAACTTGGAGGTCGACGGCGCTGAAACGTGAAGAATCGCGGGGTCGGGCCATAAGTTCCTGGAGACGCTGAGTAGCAAGCTCGATAGCTCGAGCAGCTCCCAACATTTCTTGCTCAACGAGGTCCCCGATGTCGCCATTTGCTCGCGACAGAGCACCCTTACCCTTGGGAACAAGTTCCTCGACCACCTCTGAGAGTTTCGCCAATGCACTCCGAACTTGACTGTTATTACGCATTGCAACTTCTTTTCTTTGTCCAGGTTGCAAAAGATCGAGTTTATAAGACTGAAGATTCTCGAAGAAGCGTAGGCCAACATCTCCAGCCGTCTTTGCAACGTTGACAACTTTGTCTGATGCATCATCATCGCTAGCCAGACGAGTAATGCCCTTAGTATTGATCATAACATCGGCCATAGACTGGGCGAAGTCGTTGGCAGACTTGATGACAGCAACATGATCACCGCCAACCTCTCCTCCAAGATAGAGATTGTAGATGGTGGCAAACTCGTTAGCGTTGTCAACTGCTTTTTCCACCATGGACAACGTGTATTCCGGGGTTGAATTGAGGTTCCCCGCCAAACTTGGCGACTCCAATTCATATATAGCATCGTCCACCTTGTGGACACATGCTTGAAGAATAGAATCTATCCAATGGGTCAATCAACACAGCAGTGTGTTGTTGATGACAAGTGCCTCACCAATGATTGCATTCAATTTTTTCCGATTATCCAGAATAAGAGTATCTATCTGGGCATTGGTTGTTTCATCAGCGATGCCTTGGTTCTGAACAGAGGTAAAGTTAGATTTTGCTGATCGAGGGTTCAAAAACACTGACTTGCTGGGTTTCAGACAGCTGCTGAATAGTGCTGTCCATACCCTCTTGTAAAATCATGATTTCCTGATCCTTTTCTTCGCGCAAACGCTCCAAATCACCAGCAGCGCTATCGAGTTTTGACAAAAGCTCATCAATCTGGAATTGCTTAGACTGAAATACAGACGTTAGGGAGAAAGAGCTTAGACAATGGGAAAAAACATACGCGCAACGAGTCCTCAAGTTCCGATAGTTGCCTGTTATATTTGTTCATGACTGTCGAGACTTCGCTATTCTTCGAGCGCGTAGAATCCTCGGCGCGCTCGTTTGCAAAGTTTAGATCACGGCGCAGCCTGTCAACCTCCTCCTTGTGTGATGACTTCTGACGATCAATGTCAAAGCGAGCCCGATCACGTTCGCGAAGCATATCCGCAAGCTCCAAGTTCTTTGCCTTCAAGTCTCGTTCCATGCGCTCCATGCGATCAACAGCTTCTTGAGCAGAGTTGGCTTTCAATTGCATTGCCTTGAACTTGGAAAGCATATCCAGATGCTCGGTACGAAGCTGGCTGTATAGCTTGGCCAGGGCTTCATACTTGTTGCGCCACAACGCCACTTGGTCTTGTAATTGCTTGATGAGTTCGTCTTTGGATAACATCTGTGAATTGATATTGGCACCAACGTTGGCAAGCTCCGCCTCCAGGGTTTTGACCCGCTAAATCATTTTGAATATTTTGGTCGACAGTCAATGAAAGAAATCACGCACGCGGTCGTACTGCTCAAGGAATATTTGGTCTCTTTCGTATTGTCCCCTCATAGCAAGTAGTTCCCTTTCCAATTCGCCAACTTGTTGAGCCGCCTGACTTTGACTGTTGAACATCATTTGCTGTTGCATCAATTCTTCCTGAGCCCGTCGCTGGGCTTCAGCCTGCTGCTGTTGTCTTTGCTCAAATTCGCGTTGTAGTTGTTGTTCCTGTTCAAGACGCCGACGTTCCTCCTCCTGTCGGGCAGCAACAAGCGCAGCCTGCTGGTCTTCATATTCCTTGAGCATACGGGCTTGTTCGTTGACTTCTGCAGCACTGGGGACCGGTGCTGAAGGAGGTGGAGATGGAGCAGCAGTCTTGGGACGGGCAGGAAGGTCGGGAGCATCTCCGGCATCAAGCAAGTTGGGGGGATCCTAGGATGACATTCAGCACTCCAGCTCTGCTAGATTCAGGAGGATATGTACTGCAGCTAATTTAGGGACATTAATAAGACCCGTGAGATATTTGAGATTGGAGCATTCGTAGTAGAATCGGCGGAGATTGTGATGTTGAGAGGTGTATCGTTGTTTCAAGGGTTCTAACACCTCTGCGTCATTGGTACCTGTGCAATAGTCAGTCGAAAGTCATACGAGATGTTCTGAACAGACTAACGTCGATACATTGCCCTTAACATGCTGGTGATAAATCGGTAGATGCCCCAACTTTCCTTGACAAGAGGCACTAAGGATGAGATACGACATTCGTTGTTGGCAGAATGTCTAAAGTGCGAAAAGACGAGTTTTTGGAACGCTTCGATCTGATCTTGCAAACCCATGAGGTCAGTTATTGTTTCGTATCTGAATGATCTTCAATAGCAGAAACCTTGAAAGCAAGACTACACATACCCTTCGTTAGGATCATCGATGCCTTTCAGCGTAACATACTCTTCGTACTCGAAAAGTCCGTTGAATTCGGGGCGGAGACGGTGGAAGCGAAGTTTTGCCAGAATGAATTGAACGTATGTCTTGATCAGAGGGCCATATCCTAGGACGACGATGAGGCAAATGGTGGTTGTACAATCAAGGCACACACACCTCTACTATAGTCAGAGCCCACTGTACGCGCACACGTTTCTAACCAAGCAGTCTGTCCGTGTGCTTCCTTGATCACCTGAAATGGAGTCAAGATACGTAGATCTCAAATGCTTCTTCAGGAATATTCTCACCACTGGGTGACCCTCTTGCAAGACCTTGTGAACCGTGATAAGTGCTTTGAAAGTCTGAACTTCATCAGTAAAAATGGGCTGGACGCGTAGGCCACTCCAGAATGATATTGATGAGTGGTAATCCCAGGTAAACACAATGCATTCTTCCAACGGCGCGATTAGTGCTGTATTATGCATACGTGGAGCGAATCTTACTTCGAACGTGTTTCTGTTTGGGTGCAGATTCTTCTGGGCTGGTTGCTTTCTTAATGTTTACGAGGAGTTCATGCTCAGCCTTCTCCTTGTCGACCGGTCGAGTAGGGTAATGAACCTCGTCATCATCGAAGCCCGCTGGCCTTGGACGAGACCCTACCCTGTGAGACTTCAGCAACAGCTTAATAGCGGGAGAAAGTGGGTACGTACATATTGTCTGTGAGTAGGGGATGATCGATGAAGTGTGTTGACGAGAGTAATGCGTCAACTGTTCCAGTGCGGCAAGACTCCGGAATTGCTGTGATCAACACGTGTGAATTTGTGAAATACGGCCAATGTCTTCCTTCCGTTCAACACTACGATCATGGCCAGGCATTTTTCGACCGCGTTTTATCCCTCGGCCTGACTCGTGCCAAAGAACACGGTCGTTTTTTACGTTTTGGACGAAGACTTCCGATGTACCAGCACTTTATAAACCACGACGCGACTCATGGATAACCCCAACTATGGTGTTCATTGGTATCATCCCAGTCTTCACTTTTGCTTTGGGGACATGGCAACTTGGTCGTTTGAAGTGGAAGGTTAACCTTATAGATGAACTCGAAGAAAAGTTACAATTGCCCCCACTTCTGCTGCCACCAAAAATCAAGTGCGTTTGAAAAACTTTCGATAGGTCAGATCACTGAGCTTCTTTCAAAGTTTGTCTGTCATCCCAGAATTCGTCTACCGAAAGGTATCACTCAAGGGAAAATGGGATCATGCACACTCCTTAGTCCTGGTCCCGCGTGTCCGAGAAGGTGTCCATGGTGTCCATGTGGTAACACCGCTCATTCGCGAGAATGGCACAACTGTCCTAGTGGACCGTGGCTTTGTGTCCACTGACTTTGCTTCGGACTTCCACAAAGAAGAAGGAGAAGTAGAAATCATTGGAATGCTTCGCACATCACAACCACGGAACAGTTTCACGCCGGAAAACAAGCCAGAGGAGGGTAAATGGTATTGGACCGACGTTGAAGCTATGGCAGAATTTGCTGGGGGCGAAGGTGCTGGTGTACAACCAGTCTTTGTAGAGCAGATTTTTGGTGCGCATGTCGGTTTTCAGCTCCTCATCATGATTCTTATGTCAATACGCTCATGAAGAGGGCCATGCGGGTGAAGCCGCCGACAGGCTCTCAAAAGGAATACCGATTGGGCGGGCGGCAACCATAGACTTACGCAATGCTCATCTTTCCTATGTGATAACCTGGTACACCTGTTGCAATTTTTCTCTCTACATTAACTAACTTTGAAGTAGGTATGCGCTTTCTGGTTTGACGGCCTTCATGTTTGCGCGGGTTCTCATCCATAAAAAACGATTTGGTGGCCGAAGAATGCCACGATATACTTAGGGGCTTGTTGATTAGAGTATGTGACCGTTTAATTCAACCCTTTAAATAGGTTTTTGTTTCCTGTGACTGCTTGACTGGCCTACACCGAAGGCTTTGGGCTTGGAATGACCGCCAGGTGGCCAGCTTATCTTCTGCGACATTGGTTGCCGCCGCTTTGGCTTCTTCCTTTGTGAGGTCTGAACAATGATGATTACAACTTGGCCATGGCCATCTAGTCCAACTATATTATCCTGTGCCGCTGCCAATATTGGGGCAGCTCCCTTCTACTATGCCTGCATCTGCATCTGCTCTCTGCCAGCCAGTTGATAACTTCCCCGGCGTCAACAAACCTTCCACTACTCGTAATCTACTACAACACCGATTTCCCTCGCAACAAACCAATCATGTTTATCGTGAGGAGGTCAAATCTGAGCATTTGATTGCTTGGGATGAGCGATATTCTACTGGTGAACAATCCAGGAGGAGTAAGTCCATGACAGGGCGTGTTTTCGAGATAAGCTGCTCAAACAACGTCCTCAGAAGAACAAATTCGCCACGAAGTTGAGCGTGCCCTCGACGCTCAGGCGCGCGCGAGATCGAGGAAAACTTCACTTCAAACTATATCCTCGTTATACGACCGAGAATCGATAATCAGTCGTGCTCGTGTACGCCAGGAGTCTGTCTACTCGCGCAGAGTTTCAACATCGAACAGTGCGTCTCGCTTTGATAACTTCGGTGCCTAGACAGTAATTTTACATTTATCTCTAGGTATAGCAACAGTGACCTCCTGCAGCGTGTCGCACAACGATGTCGTACCAGTGTGTAATGTGTCGACAGATGTTGCATCGTCGCAGTTTTGGCATTCAAGCAGAAAGCCATCTCAACCCGACCGGATTCCCAGGAACGAATCTAGGGAGAATAAAAAATGCAGGTGGCGCAAGAAGTTGGAACATGCTGCTGTAGTTGTGGTTTTGGGATACGATCCTGAAGGGCCAAGAAAACCGTACCTGTAGTTGGTAGATAAGTCGCACGTGTAGTGATGTGATATTTATATCAGTCAGTCACAGTGGCTCAAGTCAATTCAACAGCTGCGCCCATACATAAGATAGTCGACAACGTCTGCTGAGTACATGCGGAGCTGCTGCTCTTGATCCTCTTTGGTTCCTCTAGCGCTGCATGCCAATGCAAAGCCAGGAATCCACAGGCAGCTCCAGTGGCCAATTCGACTCCGAGCCCAGAAGATCTCGCATTCACTTCCCTTTCGACGAGTCTAGCCCTCCCCGTCTTTTACCTCGCACCACAGATGCAGCCACAAGAACTTTACCCAGGGCTGCTAGAACGTCACCTTCCCACCGCCGTTCACCACTCAACCCTCGCATTCCACCCTCTCGACGGCGCGTACGCTCGGCCGGGACAACTGCAGACGTCTTTGCTGAACCACCACCGAGCCGTACGCAATTATCAAATGGAATTATGACGCCCCCGAGGGCTACGGGCTCCCATTCAGAACGTGATTTCGACGCAATGGAAGGAAATGGCATAGGACATAATATCTTTACAGACGAGTATGATTTGTGTAAGTTCAAGCGTTCTTTAATTGGTAGACAGTATACTGACACTACCTAGCGCATGAAGGTAACTTTTTTTAGCACATTTGAATCCTCCTTGTTTATGAACTTGCTCAGATCCCAAGATATTGCAAGATGTACAGCGAGCTCTTAAACTTAAAGCGCGACGAGAGGCTCGCCTCTCGAATCAATCCACTCCTCCCAGGCCTGAGCTAGCTTCGTCCAGACCACAAAGGACAGTATCTTTAACAGTACATCCTGTCTCTCCTATCTCCCCGAATCTTCGAAAAGAAAGCATGCCGTCTGACGTCGACTTCAGCCCTTCCACGGGGGCAGCCTTGCTACACCCAGTTCCTACATCTCTGGACAATGGTTTGACACTAGATTGGAGTGGATTTGATGACAAGCATGAAAGTCGATGGAAACTCACTGGCGGAAAGCGAAAAGGAAAGGAGGTCATGCCGCCAACAGCAACAGCCATGGAACAACAAGAAATCGCGTATGCCGGTGAGCACCTTTTGACTGGCTTTAAGGCCCTACGGATGCTTAGCTGTTTTGAAGATAAACTCGGCCGTCTGAAAGGCATGGCTTCTTCCAATACCATCAAGAAGGCAAAAGTGACCCAAGATCAGCTGGAGAGACGCTACAACCTTGTTTACAATCTCTTATCTGCGGGGCAAACTCCAAACATCGCCAAGGTATCACGGTGGTATAGAAAACAAGATACGAGTACACGAAATGCTCTAGAGAAAGCAGAACCTTTCATGTGGGTGAGGCATCTTGAAAAGAGGAGTCCGAGACCAGCGGAACGGTCGCCCTGGTACATCTCTGCCATAATTGCGGAAGAATATCTTCGCAGTAGAAGTCGTCAGGATTCAATGACGACGATTTACGAGGATTCGCCCTTCCACGAAGGTTCCTACGAATCTCCAACGTCCCCTTCTATCTTCGACTCTCAAAAGCCAGTACCTTCTCGCCCAATGTCAAACGAGATACTCGGACCTTCCATTGCGAGAACACTATCTTTCGAAGACGGCTTGACGTTTGAACCTCGTGTTAACTCCACGCGAACTTCTTTGGAAGTACAGAGCCAAGAATCGTCTTTCAGCAGTCTCCCCATTGGATCATCTTCGACTGCACCAAGCTCACCTACAAGAGGTCGTGGGCATCCACGCGAAGCCTCTTCTCTACCTTTATCCAGTTTCTCTAGTCGAATTCAGGAACGCTTGGCTGGTCCTTTACTGTCCGAAGAATCTGACAACGGAGACATAAAAGATCAGAGGTCTCCTATGACAAGTCCCGATATGAACATCAAAGTCGTATTAGCCAGCGATGATTCCGATGACGAGGCAGCCTCTAAGACAGCGTTGCCCGTGCCACCCACAGCACCGAACCCTTCGGATACAAATCCTCCCAAGACAGAATCTGACCTTCCTTCCCCCCCTTTGCGTCCGACGATACCAAATCGACAGAAAATTCGCGCGTCACTTCCCCCTGCCGATCGCACGTCCAAGTCAAGTGAAGTGCTGCAGCAACAAGCAGCTGACGAGGAAAAGGCATACGAGATCAAACTACGGTACCGTTTAATTGATTTCTCAATACTAAGCGTTAACTGAACTCTTTCAGCCTCCTCGAACAGACGTCTGCCGCAAATCATCGGATTAGACAGCTTTTAAATCGGGTTTCGGGGGCTATACGAGAATACGACACAGTCCAGTCCAATGCTATGGCATCACTTGGCATTGCACATATTGGTCTTCCGCGTGAACTTATCGATGCATTTGGCCACGATCCAGCCGCTGTTACGGGCGCAACCAGGAGAGTTCAAGGATGGAAGGCTGTGGATGACATTCAGCATCGACTTGTGCGCCAAAGAGAAGTATTCCGAGCCTTCTTATCTCGGGCACAAAACGAGGTTCCTCAAACGAAAAGTGTTCTTGAGGATCCAATATCTTCTCTCGTACAGTCTCTGAAAGCCTTAGAGCTCCACAGCGACGTAATAGCTGGACGCGCATTTGAGGTGGGGGAAGCCCTCAAGGCCGTACAAGAAACGCATGATAAGGTCAAAACCGACTACAATAATACGTTAGCTCGAACATCGGCTGTTTATCCTGAAGTATGTCGCGAAAAAATTTCCATCGTCCATGGCTCAAACATCTGTTTTCATTTAGCTCTCCCAGATCATTGCACTTGAAGAACGTTACAAGGACCAATACCAGCAATTTTGGGAATTCGGCATGGATACGCTCACCTTTATTCTCGATACTGTGACCCCTTTCTGGAGATCCTACGGGAAGCTCATTGGCGAGGACATGCGGGACTTCCTCATAATACCACTCTACCGTAACGAGTTTACGGGCGAAACAAAGAGATACCCAATATCACGCATGCCGACGCGCTCCCCCCGACATTGGTTGGGGCTAGTTCTGTTTTTCTTCGCATCGATTACCATGGCTTTTCTCCAAGTCCGAGCCGCCCTCTCCTCATCTGCCCTCTATAAGTTGCAGATGATCCCATACGAGAGCGTTCGATGGACTGCGTTACCCTTCTTCTGGCTCAGTATCGTGGTGCAATGGTGGGCAGTGGTTGCAGAATCCGTTATCGTGCTTCTTCAACTTGGAGTGGTGGTTTGGTGGGCGGGTTGGTCTGTCCGATTATTTACCTGATCTCGTTTTGTCGACAACTATTTCGCTGCTGTGCTGTTGGATTATTGAGTAATATCGTGAGTGACTGCTACATCCTAGTAACTACGGATTTGCATTATGTATAGTATACATCATTTTGGGGTATCAGGTTGAACAGGTGGTGTGGTGTGTGTAGAAAGCGTTGTTGCATCTGGAAGGATGCTAGGTGAGGGTTGTACGGATTGCGTCGCACGGCCAGCCTCGACGCACGGGCGACAGAAACCTAAATGGAAATCTCGTCATTAGTCTCCTTTTCGCGACTTGAAGTTAAACACTTACGCCCTCCAAGAATCAAAGGAACGTCTGTGTTTTTACACGACACACATTGTATGGGCAAAATCGGTGTTCGCACTATTTGTTGTGATACTCGTCGACGTTTTGAAGGCTCGCTTTCTTTAGCTTTTGTTTTTTCAGGGTTGGATGCGTCTGCTGAAGCCTTGGACTTGTTAGTGGATCTACGCTTGCTTCTGGTAGCCGTTAATGCAATCGTCTTGAGACTTTTCATAGTAAATTGTGGGCCAGAAACCTAATTTCGTTGTGCCGACTTAGATGCTTGTCCTACAACAAAGAATGAGAAACACACAGTTTGAAGCTGGGTTAGAAGAGGACCCTCTGTTAGATGATATCTCAAATATACAGGATCAATAGGTTTCTGTACGAAAGGATTAACGAGACAACTATGATGTTCTTTAGGACTTGCCATTGATTGAAGTTTAATTTCGTTTTGTCGTGAAATCTCAGGGCTACCAATCCAGCGTAATATAGTGTCCCATACAGCCAATGGAGTTGCCTCCAAGATAAAGGTAACAACCTGGGGTTCATGGACAGGCAAGCTAGTTAGAGTGGCCTGTTCTGGTGAGACAGAATTCGAAACATTGGGTCTTGGGAATGGCAGAGAGGCTTTGATAATGGTTTGTGAAGAAGCGCTAGCGGCAGGCATATTCACCACTCTTTCACATGCAACAACACCACGCGGAAATAGCCAGCGTTCGATATTATTCTCGCGAAACTCGAAAACCAAATCAAATTCTTTGAAAGGGAGGGGTGAAGAGGATGTTGCAGTAGTTTGTCCTGTGGATATACTTGAAGGGGGCAAAGGGGCTGGAGGCGTGACCACAGATGGTGCCAGATGTGGAGCACTTTCAGCTGTTGCCAATGATTGAATAAATATCCCAAGAGTTTTAAGTTGTTCTGGAGTCGCCATGCCAGCGGCAGCAAGCTGGAGAAGGTTTGCGAGTGTTGGATTAGATGATGCGGCAGCATTAACTTGACTAATTAAAGCAGGAGTTATCGTAGTGACAGAAGCGAGGGGCGGTGCCTGAGGAGTGTTCGAAGAATGTTCGGAGGTGGGATAATTTGCTGCGTTTGAAGTGGTATTCGTTGAACTTGATTGAGGGAAAGACCCGTAAGGGGTCTTGGTCTGGAATCCTGTACTAGATCCTACAACGGACGCAGGCTGCGATGGAAGATAGTGAACTTCATAAAACGTTGTTTCTGGAAATACATGTGGCCCAATAATAAGGTCACACTTCCCTCTTGCCTGGATGGTATGTGGAGGTGGCGGTGGGTCAGACGCCTTTCCTCCACGGGCCTTGGTGGAGAATCGGGGAAATACAGAATACATCCATTTTTCCCGAGCTACGTGGACATCGTCAAAGGACATATAAAGATACATAGTGATACAACACACATTGGCGCAAGGCCTGAAGAAGAACACGGCTAAGACGAGGAATCAACGAGAGATTTAAACGATGATGACATTGCGCACCTTTCTAATATGCTTTTATGCTCTCCTTGTCCTTCCTCCTCCTCGAACTCCCAGCCAGGCTCCGGGCCAACGGGGAAGTCGATTGGAGTGGAGGTTGCTTTACTAGTGCTCATGATTGACAAGTGTTTGTCTCTGAGGATGATTTCAGAGTTTATTTAATTTGTCGGATCTCGGTGATCGCTTCACTTGCGAAATAACTTTGTCAAAAGCTTGTTCAAAGAGATGACAAGCAGAGTCCGTGAGTGTCTTTTAAATTTTATTATCAACAATCTTACACCGTTTTACAGAAAAAGGCGGGCCCATCTTCAGGCCAGTCGCCAAATCTCGGCCGCGGCCAGAAATTAGCCAGTCGTCTCAGAACTCCAGTGCTACCCAGCCTCCTCCTTCAAGTCCATTACTATCTACTTCTTTTACTGCATCAAATGAGCATCCTTCAAGCGAAGCAGTTGCTATTGCTTTCTTACCCTCAGCACCTGTTCCTGCGAGTGCTATCCCTGTTGCTCGAATACCCCCTCCAATTACCTCGACACCTCCACCTATCTTGTCAGCACGCAGCACGCCTGCGCCCCCCACTCTCGTGACAACACACTCCAAACCCATCAAACGACCCCCCGTTGCCTCATCCTCTCTTGCCCCATCTTCGAGTTCCCAAACGCAGAAACCTCAAAACCCGGAACCTTCATCTAACCCCCAGCCCTTGCCTTCATCTAGCGCAGAAACTTTATTGCCATTGACATTGAATACGGAACCATCCGTCAAGCTACCTAGGACAAGAAAAAAAACAACGTCGTCCACCGATCCGAGTTCAAATTTACCCACTGAAGAAATTGTTGATGGCTCTGCTCCAGCCTCTAAACCAAGAAAAAACTCTCGCGCTAGCTCTACTGCACAAAAAACACCTGCCAAACGGAAAAAGACATCTTCATCCTCTGATGCTGAAGATGAAACGACAGAATCCACATCTAAACGAAAACGACGGGCCTCCAGTACACCACGGTCTCGACGATCGCGTGCACCTTCCCTACCTCCCTACGACCCCGACGCTGATCCTGGTGAAGACATTGACCCTACAGTTGTCACTATGGCTTCACTCTGTAGCGATACAGGTCAAGGACGGGTTAGCCGTAAAGCTGCCGAGATTCTTTCTAATCATGCTGCTTGGAAAGTTCAGAACAGGGAGAAGAGAGCACGGATGAAGGCTCTGATGGAGCTGAAGAAGTACGGCAGAGAGGAAGAAGCAGAGGCGCTCGAGACAGCTAACGCTCCTGCTGGTGACAAGACAGTCGAGGAAAATCAGCCTGCACCTTCACCGTCTTCAAAAACCCCTGCCATTACTGATGACACTGGTGGTGGGTTTGATTACACCCAAGATCTGACCACCAGCCGTTTCAATGTTCAAGTACGTATTGGCCCTAACGGGGAGACCATCATCGATGAGGAGTCCCTTGTCGTAGACCGCGTCGAGGCTGAAGACACCTCAAATTACACACATGTCATCGAATCGGACCATACCAAATTTGTCAACTCTGGTTCCTATGGCAAGCGGTATCGCGGTTCTCGTTGGAGTGCTGAGGAGACAGAGCTCTTCTTTGACGTACGATCTTTCGTTATGATTTGAATTCCGCAACTTACACTTGTTCCGCAGGCTTTGGCACAGTATGGCGAGAATTATGAGTTGATTGCGTACGTTCTGCCAGGGCGAGATCGCAAATCATGTAAGAACAAATTCAAAGCAGAAGATAAGAAAAATCCTGCACGCATCAACCATTGTCTCAACAACTCCAGACCAGTCGGTGAGACTGAAGTTCGACTTTTTATTCGTGACTACACTGACATCTCCTGTGAAGACATGGAGACACTTTCTCGGATGACAGGAAAAGATTTCTCTGGACCAGTTCCTGAAATCCGTGTGCTAACACAACAGCCTCTCGTCAAACCTGTTGATGTTGTCCCTTCAGAACAAGTAACAGCATCCCACGAAACAGTGAAGAGGAAACCCAGGAAGAAAATGAGTCAAGAAGACGGGGTGATGATTGTGGGTGATGCAGACAGCTTTGTGCCCTTTCCTTCTAGCCCCTAGTGCATGTACCTATTAGAGTTGTTCTGTTTGTTCTATATATAGCGCTAGCATAAGACACACACGAGTGACGACACCTGTTACTCTTCCACTAACATGCCACATAAAGTTGTAGTATGCGGGGCAGGCTTCATAGGCACGTTTTGAAATCTTTTCACACTATCAGGGTTGTTGAAACCAGAGATTGCCAGGAACAAGCATTGCACGGACTGTAGCTGCATCCGCTTTTGGCTACGACATACCTCAGATACAACTTTCTTCACGCCGCCCCGATAAGATCTACAATATCCTGAAAAATAGCATACCCAAGGACCGGCTGCTGCCCCCAGTCCCCTTGAATGTCACCAAACCTGAAACTCTGCTCCCAGCCTTTCGTGATGCGGACGTGATCGTTTCCCTCGTCGGCGTTCTGAATGGCCCACTAAACGCTTTTGAAGAGATTCAGTTCAGAGGCGCTGAGAACGTCGCTCGCGCTACCAGGGAAGTCGGCGCGAAACTCATACACTTCAGCGCTATAGGTGCCAACCCCCAAAGTCCCATTCCGTACCAGAAAACAAAGGGTCTGGCCGAGACTTCTGTTTTGCGCATTTGTCCAGATGCAACCATCATCCGACCAAGTCTGGTCTTTGGCCCTGATGACGTCTTTTTCAATGTGGGGACTACATACAGAGTCTGTTCCTGCATTCAGCCTTCACTGAAAGATATTACAGAGATTCTCTAGATTATCGAAGTTTCTTCCGTTTATGCCAGTGTTCGGTGGCGGAACGTCGCGCTTTCAACCTGTGTATGTAGGGGATCTTGCGAGAGCAGTTGAAATCATTGCAAGAGATGACCCTGCCATGCAAAAGTTAGTGGCAGGCACCATCATTGAAGCCGGCGGTCCCGAAAGTAAGCGCTTCCTTCTCTTTATGGCAATATGTAGATATCTGACAAATTTTTTCAAGTTTTTACCTTCAGGCAGATAATGGAGCTTGTTCTGAAGTACAACAACCGCTATCGACCAATAATACCTCTGCCTTTCTGGGTTGGGTTGCTTGAAGGCGCGATTTTCGAAAAATTGCCCGAGAATCTCTTCACCTTGACCCGCGATCAGGTACTTTTTCCAAAAGATCTAGATGGACGGCTCCCATAACTTACATACTGACGTATGCAAGGTCAAACAACTAGCATCCGACAACATTGTCAATCCATCCCTCTCCAACAACTTCATATCCTTCAAAGATTTTTTGGAGAATCATTCAGGCCCACTAACATCTGTTCACGATGTATTACCCACCTACTTGTAAAAATTTTAGGACACTTTGTGTGAGAATTTCACTCTCGGTCATGAGTCATAACATGTAATTTACCATATAATCCTAGCCTCCTTTTGTAATATAAAAATGTATGCACATAGTTGTCGGTTAGGCGACCGAAGAAGTCAAACAGTCAAACCCCATTATAAATCCTTTGGGTTACGGGTTGTCTTCCGATCTCTTCATGTTTATAATCAACTCAGTTTTGTTATTGGAATAAGTTTAACGCCGGCTCTTTCACTTTCACTATCTTATACTCGCTCTGGGTCAGGTTTCCCATTGCCAGTTGGTTCAAAACACCATGTCATCTGCAACGGAATCCAAAAGAGACACGGACACAAACGCGCCAGCGCCCGACGCGTCAGAAAGACCATTTAGTATTTACACATCCAGAGAGAAATGGTTTATCGTCAGCGTCATAGCCTTTGCTGCCTTGTTTAGGTGAGAGAATTGCTTCAGTGTCTGTCTCGCGTACTCAATCTTTTTGCAGCCCGTTTACGGCCAATATCTATTTCCCTGCAATACCCTCGATATCCAAGGCATTCAATAAGTCTACGGAGCTCATCAACTTGACAGTCGGTTCTTTCCCGCTTCACTTATCAATTTATGGGGCCCTAATAGAAGCCCACCGAAGGTCACTATGTATATGGTTATGCAGGGGACAGGTTCCTTCTTTCATTCGATACTCGAGGATGTATCGCTGATTGGACATTGAAGCTCCCATGGTCTGGGGTCCTCTCTCCGACTATGGAGGACGAAGACCTATTCTACTTCTGTGCCTTTTGATTCTGTCATTAACATGCGTTGGACTAGCATTAGTTCCCGTCTCAGCATACTGGCTTCTGATGGTCTTGCGATGCTTACAGGCCGCTGGGTCCGCCAGCACGGTCGCAATAGGTATTGAAATAGAACGACACTCATATGCGTGCATCCTTATTGATCTTGGGTTCAGGTGCTGGGGCTATTGGCGACATTTCTACTCCCAAAGAGCGTGGAGGTTTCTTTGGGATGTTTTCAATTGGACCTATGGTGCGTTCATTGTTCATTTTTATATATGTTTTATCTTAATGTGAAATAAATCCTCTGCAAAGGTCGGTCCTTCCATTGGCCCAGTTATCGGTGGCGTACTGGCGCAACACCTTGGTTGGAGGTATGGTATGTTTTCTGTCAAAGGCCAAGTTCCTAACTTTTCATTTAGATCGATATTCTGGTTCATATGCATTGCATCTTCAGCATGTCTTGTGGTTCTGGTCCTGTATGTCAGAGAGCAATCCATTCCATACATGTTGCATTCTGACATCTTGGTTAGATTTCTGCCAGAAACCCTGCGAAGTCTTGTAGGTGACGGCAGCGTGCCGCCTCCAGCGATTAATCGTCCCATTATACCCATAATCAAGACTCGAGGCGAACCTCACTTTGAGTCCAGGCCCCAGCGAAAGACTTTGCAAAACCCTCTTCGGCTTATGATTCACCTGGACATCATTGTATTACTGGTGCTCACTGCGGTCGCCTGCGCTGTCTACTACGGATTCACGGCCACCGTTTCAACCTTGTTCGCCACTACATACCCCTATCTATCTGAAACCGAGATAGGTCTATGTTTTCTAGCAATTGGAGGTGGTATGCTATTCGGAGGTATTTGCGCTGGTAAAATCCTTGACTGGGAATACCGCCGGATTTTTAAAAATGTCACCGGCACCGGCAAAGAGACGACCGCGATTTCGCCCAAGGATATGCTAGCGAAGCAAACGGTCGCAGAAAATTTTCCTATTGAAGAAGTAAGTTTTACCCATGGAAAGATGCTTGAGATCTAACGAAGCCCCAGGCGCGGTTAAGGTTACTTCCCATCTTTGTCATTCTGCTCGTAATCTGTTCTTGCGGCTATGGCTGGTGTATCGAAAAGCAAGTTAACCTTGCTGGACCATTGATACTCCAAATCATCGGTAAGTCAAAAGCATAGCGGCAAAAGATATTAGCTAACAGTGCACTGAAGTGGGCTTTATCTCAATTTCAATCATGAATTCGTCACAAACCTTAATGATCGATCTCTTCCCTGGACAGGGATCATCGATTACAGCTTGTGTTGGTGGACTAGTATTGTAAAGCATTGGCTGTAACTGACCATTTTCATCCCTCAGAACAATCTTGTGCGGTGCACCTTGAGTGCTGTACTGGTATCTATAATAGACATCATTATCAGTGGAATTGGGGTTGGATGGACCTTTGTACTGTTGGGTGGACTGTCGTTGTTGATTTTACCACTGATTTACCTTGCTATACGGATTGGACCCAGCTGCCGTGCAAAACGACAGCGACAACAATCTTGAAAATTTATTTAATTCCGCTCCTCTACGTGGGGTTGTTGGTTAAGTAGAACAACTACATCAACATCGGTGACTAATGCCATGCCCTTTCATACTGATTTGCAGCCTTGATCCTCACTCCGAGTGTTTGCGCAGCGAACAGTGGCCAATGAGGATTTCTCAAGAATTCCCTAGCAAGGGACACGACGTCTGCCTTTCCAGACTCGATATACGAATTTGCCTCAACGGGGTCCGAAATGAGCCCAACCGCGCTAATAGTAAGGGACGGGACGGCTTGCTTGAGAGCTTCCGCAAAATGTACCTGTAAAAAGCAAGAAATCAGATGACGCCGCAAATTTGAGATACCACATCTTAACAGACCTGATAACCATGCTTCAGAGGAATGACCTGTTTGGCCCAGTTTCCGCCTGAACTGGCGTCGACGAGATCTACTCCTAACTTCTGCATCTCTTTAGCAAAAATCTTGCTTTGCTCGATTCCCCATTGCTGCCACATCCCTGATGCATTTTGTTCTGGTCCCTCTGCCCAATCAGATGCACTGATTCTTACCCAGAGGGGCTTGTCCCAGACGCCTCGGCAGGCTTCGATGACGCGCAGTGGGAACCGAAGGCGATTTTCAAGAGGCTGACCGCCGTATTGGTCATCCCGAATGTTTGAGAGGGGAGAAACGAAGGAATGGAGAAGGTATCCATGAGCAGCGTGTATTTCTATGAAGTCGACTAGTATATAGGTAGTTGGTAAGCTTATAAAAGACAAATAAAAATCGAGACATACAGCCAGCTTTCTTACAGCGTTCAATTGCGGAGACAAAGGCCTCAACAACGGTGTCCATGTCCTCCACTGACATAGTCTTGGGAGATGGGTATGTTTCTGCAAAAGGTATATGACTGGGACCCATGACTGAAATCCTCGTAGTAAGATGATATTTATAATTATATTCAGGGTCCTATAACTGACCATTGTCGGGCCATCCATTTTCGTCTTGCGAAGCAGTATGTGGTGCATTGCGACCAGCAGCTCTCTGAACCCAGGGGGCATGGGTTGAAGCTTTGCGACCTGCATGCGCAAGTTGAATGCCAATCTTGGCATCCTGTGAGTGGCAGAAGTCGACTATTCTTCGTAAAGGTTCAATTTGGGTATCCGTCCAAAGACCCTATATTGCAACAGATCAACAATTATGATTGACATCGCGACCTTGAGCCAAACCAGGTCCTCAGGTGCAATCCTCCCTTCTGGAACTACAGCGGTCGCCTCCAAACATATCGCAGCCGCACCGCGGGATGCAAAGCCCTGGTGAGGTATTCTGAGTGCGAGCTTTATGGAATCGAAAACTGCGCACCCCGATGTGTACAAGGTGCCAATCGGTTGCGTGGCCGTTATCTGCACTGTATTGACACATTGGAGCCTAGTGATCGATAATGGTTACGGTGATTCAACATTGTGTTGGGAGTGGACTGTTATTCTGGATCACGTACTACAAAAATTCGGTTCTTAAAATCCAGTCCTCTGATCGTAATCGGACGAAAAATAGCGGGAAGGTTACTCTCCTATAAGCATTCAACGAGTGGTGAGAACACGTAAAGAAGTTGAGGGTTAAAAGCATACCTGATTGTCATCTTGCCTTCCAATGGAGGATCCTATGATCGGCTCATTGAGAGGAAAATATTGATAGCTTTCTTGAACAGCTTTGTTTATATTGGGTGCTGGCATTTTAACAAGATGGGAGTCAAATGGGAGGCAGCAGAACGACAAGTTCAAGACGAATTGTAATCAGATAAGTTTCAGCATAGCCGGCCCGACCGATCTCAGCGGACTCGCTTTTCTGTCTGTTACCATGACCAACATCTCCCACATTCTGCTTGAGCAATTAAAGCTTCTCGAGCCTAACGAGGAGTTTACTGGGTTTCCACCAAAAGTCCGGTCTTCCTCTGGAAAAGTTTACTTCGTCAAATGTGGCACATCTGCTGAACAAGAACAGTACTTGGGCGAAGTCGAGTCTCTCAAGGCAATTGAAGCTGCTGCACCGGGGCTTTCACCCAATGTCTTGTCTTCAGGCGTGGACAATGGAAATCAACCATTTTTTATCTCAGAATATAAGGATCTTCGCAGACTGGGAGACACAACTGCAAAGGTTCTGGCGACAAGGCTTGCTACAGAATTACACGCTCATACTAGTGGAAGAGGCTATGGATTTCAAGTGCCAACATATTGTGGAGTGACGAGGTTGGGAAATGGTTGGTTTCACACCTGGGAGAAGTGCTACAGCACTATGATAGGCGAATTGGTAAATCGACTGAGGGAGCAAGGGTCATATAAAGACTTGTGTGACCTCGTGGATGAAGTGAGAGAAAGGTTGGTCCAGCCTTGAATGCTATATCTATATAGTAGAGGTAAAAAATTGTCTTATCAGGGTCATACCAATGCTTTTGGGTACGCATCACAATATAGACGCACCACTGGCAGGAGGCACAGCTGAATGACAATAGGTCCTCTGAATATTCAGCCCGCGCTTCTTCACGGAGATCTGTGGGTGAGTACATTTGCATGGCATAGCAACGCTACCTGATTATATTGAAGAGCGGAAACGTTGGTGTCGAGCCAACACAAAATCCCATTATTTTTGATCCATCTTCTTTCTATGGACACAACGAGGCTGAGTGCGAACCTTCACACTAGATAAACTGCAGTCGCTTACTATGAGGAATATTTGTGCCAAATGGTCAGTCTCGCCATATCCAGAATTTTTGGTGGATTTCCTCCAGTATTTTACACTACCTACCATGCATTGCTGCCGAAGTCCGAGCCTCTCGGCCAGTATCCCCATCGCTGCAATCTATACGAGTTGTTCCATTATCTCAATCACACTGTGATATTCGGGGTGCGTCTTTAGAGACTTGAGCCAAGTTGAAATTCACTGATCAATATGGCTATAGGCAAGTTATGAGCGCAGCACCACCCAGAAGGCTCTTGAGTTGCTCCAGTGGGCCAACAAAGAATAGTTATGGAAAAGTAGGGTTGTACCATTATTCAACAGCTTGTCAATACGCCATATTCCAATCCAAGTTGGAATTTCTGCACGAAAGATGTTATAAATAAACATCAATCTTGGAGAGTCAACAAGGTCAAACGCTTTGTAATTTCATTCGCGTTTCCTTTTCATCCACGACCCCGCCACAGTTAGTGCACGCTCATACTCTTCAATACTATAATTCCACGACCGAGAAACACTCTTTTATTGTGCCGGGAGTTTGTCGAATTGAATGATGAGTCAAGGTACTTCCTATCTGACTTGCGTGCAGAGCTTCCTTACTTTTCAGACGTAGAACTTGGTACGATCGAAGACCCATATTCTTACGATGACACGAACTATGGGATGGATGATGACGAAGACGGTTACGAAGAGATAACTCAAGAAGATTGCTGGACTGTCATCACGACCTTTTTTGACCAGAAGGGTTTAGTTAGACAGCAACTCGACTCATTTGACGAATTTGTGCAAAACACTATGCAGGAACTGGTCGATGAAAATTCGGACCTCATTCTAGATCAGGCAGATCAACATACTGGCCACGAAACAGATATGACACGGCGTTATGAGATCAAGTTCGGCCAAATTTACCTTTCACGCCCAACAGTCACAGAAGCAGATGGATCCGTTGTTCCTGTATTTCCTCAGGAGGCCAGGCTCCGAAATTTGACTTACTCTGCGCCTCTGTATATCGAAATGAAGAAGAGGGTCCTTGTTGGTCGGGAAAGCTCAGACGGAATGCCAGGTGATATTGAATGGCAGGCGGAGCAAGGTGATGGTCCAGAAGAGTCGACAAAAGTTTGGATAGGAAAAGTGAGACTCTTTTCTTGGATAATGCGAAGTTTTAACCCTCGTAGGTGCCAATTATGCTTCGGTCTACCTTCTGCATTCTCCACGATCTCGAGGCCGAAGAACTCTTTGATTTGAACGAATGCCCATACGATTCGGGAGGATATTTCATTATCAATGGTTCTGAAAAGGTGTTGATTGCACAGGAGCGCATGGCAACGAATCATGTCTATGTTTTCGCAAAAGCCCAGCCGTCGCCCATTAACTTTCTGGCCGAAATTCGCAGTGCAGTGGAAAAGGGTGGAAAGACTATAAGTCAATTCCAGGTAAAAATGTTTCACAGGGCTCAGGAGCGTTCTGTGAGTATTTTTGGACCTATGTTTGGGTTCCACAAGTAACCGTGTTTTCAGTCAGGAAACGTGATGAAGGCGACTATACCCTACATAAAAGTCGACATACCAATATGGGTTGTATTTCGTGCGCTCGGCGTCATCTCCGATCGAGATATTTTGGAGCACATTTGCTACGACATGCAAGACGATCAGATGCTCGAAATGTTGAAACCTTGCATCGACGAAGGCTTCGTGATTCAAGATCGAGAGGTTGCTTTGGATTTCATTGGGAATCGTGGAACTACAACAGGACTTTCACGCGAACGCCGCATTCGGTATGCACAGGAGATTTTGCAGAAAGAAATGCTGCCCCACGTCTCCATGGCTGAAGGTTCCGAATCCAAGAAGGCTTATTTCTTTGGTTACATGATCCATCGACTTCTTCTTGCCGCACTGGAACGCCGGGAGTTAGACGATCGTGACCACTTTGGAAAGAAACGTCTCGACTTGGCGGGACCTCTGCTTGCCAATCTCTTCAGAATGCTCTTCAGGAAACTGACGAAAGATGTCTACCGCTATCTCCAAAAGGTGCGCCCTTTCTTCGTATGGACATGTAGGTGTTGATAAGATTTTCTGTAGTGCGTAGAAACTCACAAAGAATTTAATCTCGCACTCGCTGTCAAGCATCAAACCATCACTAATGGCCTGAAATATTCCCTCGCAACTGGAAATTGGGGAGACCAGAAGAAGTCAATGTCTGCGAAAGCTGGTGTCTCACAAGTTCTTAATCGATACACATATGCTTCCACACTGTCGCATCTCCGTCGTTGCAATACGCCTTTGGGACGAGAAGGAAAAATTGCGAAGCCCCGTCAGCTGCACAACACCCATTGGGGGATGGTCTGCCCTGCCGAAACTCCAGAAGGTCAAGCATGTGGTCTTGTCAAAAACCTTGCCCTTATGTCGTGCATCTCTGTCGGCTCGTACTCTGCACCTGTTATCGAATTTTTGGAGGAATGGGGTTTAGAATCATTGGAAGAAAATGCTCATTCTCCGACTCCTTGCACAAAGGTCTTCGTCAATGGGGTTTGGATGGGGGTTCATCGCGATCCTGCCAATCTTGTGAAGACGATCAAGAAACTTAGGCGGAAAGACGACATCAGTCCCGAAGTCTCTGTCGTACGGGATATTCGAGAAAAGGAGCTGCGCTTATACACAGATGCCGGCCGTGTTTGTCGACCTCTATTCATCGTGGAGAATCAGCAACTTGTTCTGGAAAAGAAGCATATCCGGTGGCTTAATGCCAAGAAGGATGATGATGGCAACGATTTTAAATGGGATGCACTGATCAAGAGCGGGATCATTGAACTCCTGGATGCAGAGGAGGAGGAAACTGTGATGATTTCAATGACTCCAGAGGACCTCGAAACGTCTCGCATGCAACAGAATGGCATCAATCCAGCTGCCAACGAAGACTTCGATCCAGCAGCTCGACTTAAGGCTGGTCTCAACTCCCACACATGGACACATTGTGAAATCCATCCCAGCATGATTCTGGGTATTTGCGCAAGTATCATTCCTTTCCCTGATCACAATCAGGTGTGTTTTTTTGTCTTGTTAAATTTATCATGTATTAACCTCTCATGACAGTCCCCCCGTAACACATACCAGTCCGCCATGGGTAAACAAGCAATGGGAATATTCTTGACAAACTTCTTGATTCGAATGGATACCATGGCTAATATCCTATATTACCCTCAGAAACCTCTTGCCACAACAAGGTCTATGGAGTATCTGAAGTTCAGGGAGCTTCCCGCTGGCCAAAATGCCATTGTCGCTATCCTATGTTACAGTGGCTATAACCAAGAAGATTCCGTTATCATGAACCAAAGTTCCATTGACCGTGGACTCTTCAGGAGTATTTATTACCGAAGTTACATGGACTTGGAAAAGAAGAGCGGTATACAACAGCTGGAGGAATTTGAAAAGCCTTCTCGAGACAACACGCTTCGTATGAAACATGGAACATACGATAAACTCGAGGACGATGGATTGATTGCTCCTGGCACAGGTGTTGCTGGGGAGGATATCATTATTGGGAAGACTGCGCCAATTCCCCCTGACAGTGAGGAATTGGGTCAACGTACACGGACGCACACTCGACGAGACGTTTCAACGCCTCTGAAAAGTACCGAAAGTGGCATCGTGGATCAAGTCCTGATTACAACGAATTCTGAAGGGCAGAAGTTCGTCAAGGTCCGCGTCCGGTCTACTCGCATACCTCAGATTGGCGACAAGTTTGCATCTCGTCATGGACAGAAGGGTACCATTGGAATAACGTATCGCCAGGATGATATGCCCTTTACAGCAGAAGGCATTGTTCCAGATATCATCATTAATCCCCATGCCATCCCCTCTCGCATGACTATTGGACATTTGGTGGAATGTCTTCTCTCGAAGGTCGCTACGCTCATTGGGAATGAGGGTGATGCAACCCCCTTCACCGACCTTACTGTTGAGTCAGTGTCGACTTTCTTGAGGCAAAAGGGTTATCAATCGCGTGGGTTGGAGGTCATGTACCACGGTCGCACTGGGCGCAAGCTTCAAGCACAGGTGTACCTTGGGCCAACATATTACCAACGTCTGAAACATATGGTGGACGATAAAATCCATTCTCGTGCTCGGGGGCCCGTCCAAATTCTAACAAGGCAACCAGTGGAAGGTAGGAGTCGAGATGGTGGTCTCCGATTCGGTGAGATGGAACGCGATTGCATGATTTCGCACGGAATTGCGGGTTTCTTGAAAGAGCGCCTTTTTGAAGCGAGTGATGCATATCGTCTCCACGTCTGTGACATGTACGTGCCATTCCTTTCGAATTCTTGTCACAGAATACTAATATTTTCCTTTTAGCTGTGGTTTAACGGCCATTGCGAACCTTGTGAGTGCTTTTACTGTCCTTCCAACTAAAATGCATGTTAACCATCTAATCTTTCTTTTTTCAAAAAAAAAAAGAAAAAGCAAAGTTTTGAGGTGCTTATTTCAAGTTCTTTGACTTGCCATCTTGTCTTATTCTCTTCCACAGTGTCGTGCTTGCAAAAACAAAACCGCTTGTTCACAGTTATATATCCCTTATGCAGCGAAGCTTTTATTCCAGGTAATACTTATCGCTGACATTTCTCAGTTCGTTCACTGATCTATTCTCAGGAATTGCAAAGCATGAATATAGCTGCGCGATTATACTCCGTCTCGTCTGGACGGATTCGGGATTGATGGATGCTGGCAGACGTCGAAATGTATGATATCATTAAAAATCATCTTAAATGTATTATCAGAATAATGGTCACAAGTCAGTCCGTCAGTCATCTCTCGATCTACCTATCAATCCCTGTCGCTCGTGGTCTTCCCCCTGGTGGTTTTCGCTGGGAATCACCCTGCGTTTTTTGGTGTTCATCTCGTCCTCCCCATCACTTCCCGGCTCTTCATCTCCAATTTCAAATACTACCTCCTCTCGCGCAAGTGTATCCGCACCGCGATCTGCTACAAGCGTCGCGTTGTCATCGTCGTCTCTTGCAAGTGTCCTACTATTGAGTGCCTCCAAATCATAATCCTCAGCATCCTCCTCCTCCTGAGCAATCTCGTCTGACATTGCCAACGTGGGGAAACCATGTTAATAAGGACACAGTCAATTAAAATATAGATAGAATACACATATCTTCTGTTGTTAGCCGATGGTCGCCAAAGAAAGGCGATCGAGACAAATGCAGCAAGATAAAGCAATGCTAGCCAGCCGTCCAGAAGCCACCAACGAACTTTCCATGACTTGGCGGCGTAATCTAGTTGCATCGCTGTCAACTTTGTGAAAACATATTATTACCCAAAAACACTGACCTTCAGCGAGGCGACCAGAGAAGGACAAAGAAGATACCACAAAAAAGATCGCGATAACAACAACAGTCGCAAGAAGAATGTAATGCAAACGCTCAAACATCCTTAGCTTGTATTTCTGCTTGCGCGCACGAAGTTGAGCAATGGTCGCTGTTGGGGTAAACGTGAGGTAATATTCTAAACGTGAAACCGTGCACGAACCATTCAAGGCGTACATTATCCATAGAAGGAAACCACTTAATGTGAAAGCGAGCGGGACCACAAACATTAAAAGCACCAGCGCCGATGTAGACTCCAGCTCAAGCTCAACAATACCGACAGCATAGAGTACTTGGGGAAGTTAGCAATAATGAAAGAGATGGAGTTCAAGCCACAACTTACTACCAAAAATAAAGTGGGCACCAGCTAGAAGTTTGCACTTGAACATCGTTGTACCCAAAGAGTCACGAACGACACTGAGACCTAAGGATACAACTAGCAACATGAAGAAAGACATGGCATTGCGAGCCGCATCCAAAATGGCAACTAGTCCCTTGTCAGGCCCCTGGAAGGTTAACACAAGATTTTATTACTCCCAACTTACCAACAATGAGGAACGCTGTTGCGCTTGCACCTCTTCCATGCGAGTTAAGGTATCTATAATAGGCTGGGTGGACATGAGAAATAATATTGTTGAAAAAGCATATGACATACCCCAATTGGCAACCATTTCAATGACTAATAATCCCACAAGACTAGAAAGATAATGCTGAAGAAGAATGTGTCAGTCAAAATCAAAAAGGACGAAAGGCGGATCGATTAAATTTACTTGTATGGGTAAAAGTTCATGGAGATGCTGATAACACAACCATCCCCACGCTGCCGCAAACAGAGAATAAGTGAGTGTCATCACAAAATAGAACTAGAATAAAAAAGATGAGCCTTTAGGAAAGGAGAAGAATGCATAGACGTACAGTGACTTTGGGGTAATCGGTTGCAGGAAGCTTGCCGTCAAAGGTGTTCCTAAATAATACATTGCCTGTATACGATGGGTGGTAGGGAACGTCTGTAGGTGCTCGAGTCGAGTATGAGGTGACAGTCACAGGAACAACGGCTATGGTAGATGTGAGCGAGAGCCAATCCAATAAATAACTGTGCTTGCCTATGCAGTAATAGCCTGTCTTTCGGACGGGGTACTGTATGGGCTGGGTGTAGGAATAGAGGCCAGATATTTCAATTTGACGCCGCGAAAGTGAGGAAGGGCGAGAAGAGCTTTCTTCTCGTCTCCATGGAGTAGTGTGATTGCTGGAAGGGGGAGTTGGGTTGCCTGCAGGATTGTTCCAAAATGAACTTGCAGAATCGTTCGTATTATTGGAGGTTTTGCTTCCTGGAAGTCCAACTCTTGCAGACCAAAAACTGGTCTCATTGATTTGAGTCCCACTGGGAATATCGAGTATAAAGCGGCCCAGTTGTTCTCTGGAACATGTTTCTTCTGTCACTGCACGCGCAGTACAGACATATGTTTTCTTCAGGTAAGAGTAAGCCTTCTTGAAATCTATTCATGAGAAACATGGCCTACAGGAAGATAGTCGTTTGTAGGATCAGTAGACTTTCCGAGGTATTTGACGTCTGTCCACTCATATATTACCATTGCAACCTGACCTTGCGAGGTCGCGTCGAAGGAAACTTCACGGGCGCGTTAGAAGCAAGCCCTGGACTTGGAAGAAGGCCCACCATTAATGTATGTTGACTGGCTTCCCCACATTCCACTACATATTTGACGTGAGTAATCTGGATGGGTGGTAAGCGCACGTAATAGTAACCAGTGATCGAGACATAGGTCTTCTTACCTGTATCAAGGATAGGGACCTCATAAGCCGCTACGAAAAGGAAAAAGGAAGAGAACAGCATGAAACTGAAGAACCAGTCAGCATACTTTGAGGTGGCCATGGTGGCCAAGATGAAGGCTTGTATTTGGACGTGTCCTTTCCGGAGGTTTAGGATCTGACATCCTCCGCAGTTTATGTAAGGCACTCTCACTACTTACTAGTACCGCCATCATGCTCGGTGACGACGAGGACGTCTTTGACAGCGTTACTTGGGAATCCCCAGCACCTGTTCAAGCATATAATAGTGAACCCATCCCATCTGGTCCTGGTTTCAGGCAAAGTACAACCGACAGTACCGAAAGTCCACTCGATCCGAAATGGGAGGGCTACCTCATCACCTCTGTCAAAGATCCAGTTAAAGAACTCGCTGAAACCAAAGATGCATACGTTTCATACTTAGTACAGGCCAAGGTACCCATTTCCTCATTAACATTCGTGTTGTTGACCTGAACCCTGACTGAAGACAAACCTACCCATTTTCTCCACACCGAACCCTTCAGCTCGCCGTCGCTTCCAGGACTTTGTCTTCCTCAGAGATCACCTTGTTCGCGACTTCCCAGCATGTGTTGTCCCTCCGTTACCTGATAAGCATCGCCTAGGTCCGTCACCATTGGCCTCACCTTCCCATGGATCCTAATTTTATGGCCTTTTAGAATATATTACAGGCGATCGTTTCAGCCCCGAGTTCATGGAACGCAGACGGCTTGAGTGAGCCATCATTATTACTCACAATTGGACCATATGCTAACTTCCTCCTGAAGCCTCCACCGATTCCTTCAACGCTTGTCTCGGCATCCAACGTTGCAAAGAAGTACCCTTGTCCGTGCTTTTTTTGAATCAACTGAATGGGTAAGCTCGACATATTTAACTTTCAAAATACATAGACTGAGGTTACATTGAAGCATGTCTACATGCACCAGCACACAGCTCATCCTCCTGGACCAGAACCAACGCCTAGCATAATAGACAACATCTCTGATACGCTTCTCAACGCTTTTGCGCGTGTTCGTAAACCGGATGAGCGTTTCTTAGATATGCGCGAGGGAGTTGACAAGTTTGAGGAGGGTCTGACACTGTCTGATCGATTGTATACGCGCGTCCGAGGCAGAACCAGCGGTGAGTTCATTCTTTTGCGCCTTTGGCGGTCATCCTCCAGTCGATGGTCTGAGGCTAAATGAGATGGCGATTTGGAATCCGGTGAAGACCTTACTGCAGACTACCATGATCTAGCAGTTGCTGTTCAGGGTCTTGGATTCCTTGAATCAGGTATCACGGACCAATTGAATCATTTTTCGAATACATTGTTGGAGTTTTCTGCCCTCCTGCGGCATACTGTGCGTAAAATATGGCTGTTACCGTTCAATATTCATAACTTACACATTCGCCACTAGACTCAGACTACGACTGATCCGTTACTGCTTCATCTGCACTCGCTGCAAAGTTACTCGCACGCAAACCGCGCAGTTCTCAAGTTGAGAGACCAAAAACAACTCGATTTTGAAGAACTTTCGGACTATCTTTCTGGTGTCACTTCTGAGCGGGATCGACTTGCTGCCGTCATCAGCGGCCATGCTGGCAGTACTGGCCTTGGGCTAGGAGCCTACTTAAAGGATAGGGTCGATGCAATTCGCGGAGCCGACGATGACCGAAGTCGAGTTGAGAAAATGCGAAAGCTGGATGTTAAAATCAAGGAGGTAAACATTCAGCTAATTTTATATTCTTTTTTCATCTTCCAACATTCCCCAGCTTCAAGACGCTGTTACCACAGCCCATGAGACGTCTGATGCATTCAGTGATGAGACACTTCGGGAGCAATCTATATTCCAATTTGCCAAGGAAGCAGAGATGAAAGAAATGCTTGGAAACCTTGCAGATGGCCAAATTGAATTTTATAAGGCTGTATGTGACTCCTCGATTTCTGGTGTTTGATACAGTATTGACAAGTGCTGTGCTAGGCGATGGAAGAGTGGGAGAGGATTATACCCATTATTCAGCGTATACGCGTGGACGTTTAGTATATATAATATCTGTATGGGCACTAATCGATGAGGTTTGTGTAATTTAGCCTAATGTTTTCGATGGTTCGACGACTTCCACCGGTTTATCGGGTGGATTTAAAGCTGCGTCCGCAGCTGCTTTCCTAGCTTTGGCGGCGGCCTTTTCGCGCTGTAGCTTGATGCCTGACTCTTGGACGGCAAGAGACAGCTATTCGATTCTGTCAGGCAAGGCAGTAGATAGGGTGTTCTAGGTCCTCACATTTATAACCCCCGTGTTAACAGCGCGAATCATTTGTAATTCAGCATTATCATCGGCGCCTGGGGTAGTATCTTGAGCGTTCGCGGGTATCCAGGGCGGTGGCTCCTATTCAGGATTTGTGAAAAGGTAATTCATTTTGAGTGTGTTAATAACCCACAGTCGCGCGCGGAGCAGCGGGGACCGTATTGTCTCGTAGTTCTAGGACTATAGCAAATGACAGATCACCTTCAACCATGATAGGAGCAAGTTGAGAGTCTGCCATCGCGAGTTTGACTAGGAATGCCCGGAAGTATTGCCCAAGTGTTCGAGAAGACATCGCGTCCTCAACTCTAAGAATAAATGTACATGAGCGACGTCTCCCATATTGGAAATATCTGTACCCAGTATCTTTATTGAACCCTTCAACTTTTATCATGTTCTCTACAGAGAAGATGAAGCGTTCCAGCGGGGCTTGATCCTTGTCCTTAATGACAATCACGATCTTGTCCACATTTCCCTAACCTTCCGTCAGCGTCGTCCTTTAAAACGAGATGACCACGAACCAAAACAAGCTCTTCGGCGATAGCTTTCACAGCTCCAGAAATGTAATCGTTGAGCGCAGGATGTCGTGATTGAAACACCGGGGTATCATACTTCTTGCGACGAACGAACAATTCTGCAGGGTAAACCTGTCGCACATACAAAATGGTATGAATAGCAACCTCAACTATTCAGAATGCATGCATGAGTTAATGATCTATACTTCATATATGTGGCGCGTCGTCACTGACCAAACTCGGCGATGCCTTTAACAGTTTCTGGGCCATAGAGTTATTAGGGAGACCAGGATAACAGGCACTTTATGAACACACGGTTGAAAGTAAGGGGCGCTGGTGCAGACATCTTTACATGTCGCGATGCCAGTGGACTTGCAAGGGCACAAAAGTTGAGATCACGGTTCAAGCTCAAGCTGAAGTCCGTCGTTATTGAGCAGGTGCGCACACGGCCCGGTCATCCGCTACTACTTTATTTTCACGTACAAGTAAACATATTAGTACAGTAGCCTCAAGGCTCTAAAAGCCATCATAATTTGTGCTCTGACACCTCGGCCCCACCTAAATTTCCATCAGTAACTTTCGGTGCTCAAATGTCGTGAATCAACGTCTGAATTGGCATGGAACTCCTGCTAAGCATGTTATTCACCTCCCAAAAAAGACAGTAAGCAGGTTGCATACCGAGACCTTTGTTGCTGTGCTTGGATACGAGTCGACAGGGCTTCCTGGGTTTACAACCTGATTTTTCTCGACCTTTATTTTTAAGGTGCAATCTCTTGAACTCTGGAGATTGTCGAGATCAAATGTATCACACTCTGAATCGATAGCGCGGACGGTTCGACGAGCGTCCAAGCTAGAGCCGATCATTAGAGACAATGAAAAGTATTATCTTGAAATCGTACTTAGCAAGCAACGACACGCTGTATACTTTAGGGAGGTAAGCGAAGATTCTAGCTTATGAATTCAAACCACTCACTTGCCCCCATCGCGATGCTGAGGAATACATGTACAAAGTTGAATCCTAGGGCAGCGAACTAGGGTCTCAGTCAGAGAAAGAAAGAACTTTGTGACAGTACGGTATATACCGTTGTCAATTCAAGGGTTGCTACGATGCTGTAGATTTCGAAGTTGAGGTAAGACAGAAGGTAATTTCACGCATATACGGAGGAAATGCAGAACCTGGTCAAGAGACCGGTGCTCAAAATGTAGAGGGACAGAATATTGATGAGACGATTGCTTCTGCAATGAAATGTCAACCGTTATGACGAGGCACTATCAATCACACTTCCGCTCACTTTGGAATTCCTGACCGATGCCGATGTAGATAGACAACTTGCGTTAGGGCAACGACGAGATCGCAAGCCGCGGAACAGCACAGCCATGTAACTGCGACCCACTGAAAAGATGAAAACAGTTGTTTCAGTCTCTTATCATCGCAGACACGAGAGATCAACTTACTCCAACTGAAGTATAATCGGCAAGGTAGACCAGTTTGTATGCTTCTGACATCGTTGCGAGACCAAAACCTGATTTGGATGAGCAGGGGAACTTGGACGTTCAAACGTAACAAACCAAGCTGAAAGATGGCAAGGGCGAGCTAAAAAGAGAAATTGCATGAGAAAGAACACTATGAGAAACTGGTCGCGCCCCTCACAATAATGCCGAAAAGCAGGTGGCTCTTGATAACTGGTGAGATTAGACATATACAGCGCTAGTAGTCAACCTAAAAAACAAACGAACGTAAATGAGTGCGACGTGCATAGTATGCTTGGACACTGAAAGCCGCTATGCTCTGCAATTGCGTCAGGCATCTGGGTAACAATCATCTTGAGGACAAATTACCGAAAGTCCTGTGTACAACGGCCACTCCCTGACAAACCAGATGTCAGAATAAAATGACAATGCAGTATACTTTCGTCACTCACCAATTCGCTTGGATACCTTGCTCGGGGATATGGCCCCAGGACGTGATCAGGTAAGAGTACATCATTTTGGATACAACGATGCTAATCCACACAGTTAGGACCCGAAGGAAACGGGTAGAAGCGACACTCACGCATTGAAAAGCTGCAACGCCCTGCACTCAATATCTGTCAGCCACCATATTTAGTGTGCGGTTGAACTGATGTTTACCATATCCAAGCCACCTGCGCATTCAATTGACTTGCAAGAATAGGACACGAATTTTAGCACACTTACCAATAGTTTCGTGCCTAAGCGGTCGCATGGGAAATTTGAATAGTATCCATACGATAGGACACATTGAAGACCAAAAACCCTGAAAGGTTTTCGGACATACTTATGAGAACGACAAGGGGCATCATGAGATGGAAGAGCGCTCACCAGGAATTCAGGATTGCACCAGCAAGACCAGCACCGTATATGTTAGCGATAGATGCCATAGTGCCACGCGCAAAGAAAATTGGATGGGTAGATGCTCTGAAAATCAAGACACCTTATATATACAGGCTCACCACCCGGGGTTTCCGAGTATGCGATGAGATGCAACTCGAAATGCCATCTCGTGATAACTAACAGTTCGTGAAACTCCATACTGTGCGCTCTTTTGAATAGAAAAATAGCGGAAGCGCGTTAAGGAGTTTGATCGATTTCGACGAAGATATATGCTTGAACCGAATGACTTGCGAGGAATAAAGTTGATACCCATGCTTTACGAGAGTTAAAAAGGAAGAGCCTTGGAAATCGGGGATGCAACTGGACGCAAGACTAGACCTGTAGGAGTTAATTGATGGAGGTAACGACGAGTCACAACTAAAGGAATGTTAATGAAAGCTAAATTTCTCTGCGCCGCAAACATCTAACAAATCAATCTATGCGTAACAGTGGCTCACTCTGGTCAACAATCTTCCCCCACCTGCCTCCGTTCCAAGTCTTCAAAGTATTAAACTCCTCCTCAGTCACAATCGATTTTGCCCAGAGAAGCGGCG